>CAMRHE010001384.1:0-116243 GCA_947044405.1 Leptodactylus fallax | reverse complement strand
CCTGACAGTGTGCTACACTATGATTTATGGTTAGGTTCCTAAGGGCCCTGACAGTGTTAAACACTGTGTTTTATAGATAGGTTCCTAGGAGCCCTAAGAGTGTTCTACACTATGATTTACAGATAGATTCCTAGGAGCCCTGACAGTATTATACACTATGTTTTATAGAAAGGTTCCTAGGAGCCCTGACAGTGTACTACATTATGTATTATAGATTGGTTTCTATTGCTCTGACAGTGTTCTACACTATGTTTTATATATCATTCATTTCTATATTACATATGTTATGCTGATGGGTATTTTGTTTTCTATTGGAAGCACAATGTTGCTTGCGAATGCGCTATGGACTGTGTGAACTCCACTTTTGATATTCATTAAGATTTCCTTGCACATGCCCAGCAGTGATAAATTCTTCATGTGCTTCTGGTGACAACATCATTTAGCGTGATATTCGAACCTTTGTGCTTATGCGTGTGTCTTATCTCCATCTTAGTGGCAGGTGCCAATTCATTCTTTTATATAGTTATATGAACAGTACATGATTCTGTTCATGCATGTGCTATGGGCTGTGTGGACTCCTTTATTGTTTTCTATTTAGGATTCACTGCACATGCCCAGTAGCGTTCATTCCTTTGTGGCGCTTCCTGTGACATCATTAGTAAGTGTGACATACGCATCTTTTGCCTATATATGCCTTCCATCTCCACTCTTAGCAGTAGGTGTTTATCTATTTCAGGTGTTTTTGATTCGTTTCCTTTATATAGCCTCTGTTTTTACAATTCACTTACCTCCTGACAAAGTCTTTGTTAAGATGAAATGCGCATCAGGTTTGCACTTCCAGTGAACCTTATGTGCATTATATAAGGATGTGTTTATGTAGTTGTTGTTCTAATAACTTACATTGTGAGCTCATTATGGGACAATGACTGACAAAGCGGCGTGGAATATGTTGGTGCTATACAAGTAAGAGAAATAAATCATAATAGTACCGGTGAATGCAGGAATATTAAACATGTAATTAGATTTTTTTTCTTTACATTATAAAGAGGGTGGACGTGTTTGTAACTGTATTTCGTTGGTTACTTGAATCATTTTTATTTTTTAATATTTCAAACATTTTTTTTTTTTTTTTCTTATAAGATCATGGAGTCTTCTGATCTCTGATAGAATACACTACAGAACTAATGTAATATAGTGTATTGTAGCTGACTGCCAGCCAATCAGTATAGAGAAGTAAAGATGGGCAAACCAGGGAGCCACTGATGGTTCCATCTAAGGGGTTAAACAGTTGTGATCACAGCGGAGACCTGCTGCTTATGGTTCCTGCTCAGCCCCTGACCTGACGCCATGTCGGTGCAGTACATGTACCACACTGAGCATTAAGGACCTTCGCTCTGCACCGTACAAGTATTTCTGTATTATATATTCACACATCAGTATTTATGGCTACATGCACAGAATATGCCATAAATGGTTCTCTCCTCTGGGATCCACATCTACGTAGAGATCAGGAAAATTTGGGAAAATTTGTAGTGAACTTGAAACAACGGTTTGCTCATTTCTAGTTAAAACTGAAAAATAAATAAAAAATGTGGCAGCACATTGTATTTCCATCCAAATGATAAAATTCTTTTTCTCCACTTTCATCTGTCACTAACTAGAGTTATAAATGTGAGGTTCTTAGCGCACAGTTCTATGAATTGTGCGAGCCCATCTGCCCCGCTCACGGCGACCTCATTCAGATGAGTCCCTACACTAAGACTTTACTTCTATAATAAATGCTGTACTCCCCTTATAGACAAGACCCCAGAGGGAAAGTTCTTAGAGACTGCACTATAACAGTGAGTATATAAGATGGTTATCTCCTGTCCTATATATAAAGTGTTAGTGTAGGGACCCATCGTAATAATATCACTAAGTGGTCGATGGGATCAAAAATGTCATGTACAGTGTGTGTATAACATCACTATGGATAAGACATCACTATTACTGCAATGGCCTTGGCTGTATGAAAACCCCAGGTTTACTAAATAACCCACTATATTTTATATATAACATTTATGTGCATTATATATATATATTTACACAAACCTTTTACATAGTGTATGCAAAGGTATTTACTATTATCATAACTTTCAAACTTAAGATCCCAGATCCTCCGGAGAGCGAGCACTTCTTTCAGGTGTATGTGCATCCTTTAGGCTGAAGCCCCAAGTTGCGAAAACGCAGCATTTTTGCCACTGTGGAAAGGCCGCAGCAAAAAAAACGCTGCATTTTACAGTACCTGCAAAGTGAATTCTGGCTAATCCTATCCACACATTGCAGAAAAAAATTTGCAGCAGAAAAGTTGCGTTTTTGAAAATAGCGCCATGTCTATATATGAGGAAATGCTTGCATTTTCCCTATAGGTATAATTTAAAAAAAAAATCAGCGAAAACACAATAGAAAATGCTGCTTAAAAAAACATGATGCGCTTCTGCTGCTTTTTTTGCTCCATGCAGCCTTAGGCTTAGTTGAGAGTCGTGACCAAAGTTGCTGTGTAACCCTAGCCTAAAGGGTTCAAGCATAAAAACTATTTTTTATTATGGTAAGATACCAGAGCATCGGTTTATTCAAAAAAACTAAACTGCTCTTATACCTTTTGGGCAAAAGTGGAATTTAGGTAACCGGTAGCCAAACCTTCTGCATTATTAACATTGCTAAACATTTTAGCAGATTTCTCATTTCTACCAGCCTTCTTTATGTATTTCCAGATTTCACCAAACAAAAATGTGGAAACAAGACTTTGGTGCTTTTACCATCGCAGTGTTTAGATGTTTTTTCCACTTCTACACCAGAGGTCAATATAGTGGTCATAGCTCCTGAGGAAGAACTAGGGACAGTTTAGACCTTAACAGGAACACAGTCTATTTCGAGCACACAAGCAATAGGGCTGTCCTTTTGCTCCATTTTGCAAAGTCTGTTTTTGAAGGTTTTTGTTTCAGTACATCTTTTTTACCATAAACTGTTCGTCCTTGGTCAAAAGCTTCCATTTTATCTACAACAAAAAGAAAAACCTTGAGAGCTTCCATTTCCATTTCAGTGCTTCCAAAAAGGAAGATTTATTTTTGGACATTCCATTTATCTGTCCTCAGGACAAATGTACTTAGTCTTTGACAAACTAGAGTCAGTGTGTCCATTGTTCTAATCCCTCAGATAATTTTTTTTTATGATGAAAAAATTATAATTTTTTTCTATAAAAAAAAATGGAAATTAGACAGAAAGTACAGTCATGGCCAAAAGTTTTGAGAATGACACAAATATTATATTTTCACATGATCTGCTGCCCTCTGGTTTTTATGTGTGTTTGTCAGATGTTTTTATCACATACAGAAATAGAATTGCATTCATATTATGAGTAACAGAAGCTTATATTGACAGTTAGAATGAGTTAATGCAGCAAGTCAATATTTGCAGTGTTGACCCTTCTTCTTCAGGACCTCTGCAATTCTCCCTGGCATGCTCTCAATCAACTTCTGGACCAAATCCTGACTGATAGCAGTCCATTCTTGCAGAATCAATGCTTTAATTTTGTCTGAATTTGTTGGTTTTTGTTTGTCCACCCGTCTCTTGATGATTGACCACAAGTTCTCAATGGGATTAAGATCTGGGGAGTTTCCAGGCCATGGACCCAAAATCTCTATGTTTTGTTCCCTGAGCCATTTAGTTATCACCTTTGCTTTATGGCAAGGTGCTCCATCATGCTGGAAAAGGCATTGTTGAGCGCCAAACTGCTCTTGGACGGTTGGGAGAAGTTGCTCTTGGAGGACATTCTGGTACCATTCTTTATTCATGGCTGTGTTCTTTAGGCAAGACTGTGAGAGAGCCGATTCCCTTGGCTGAGAAGCAACCCCACACATGAATGGTTTCAGGATGCTTTACAGTCGGCATGAGACAAGACTGGTGGTAGCGCTCACCTCTTCTTCTCCGAATAAGCTGTTTTCCAGATGTTCCAAACAATCGAAAAGGGGATTCATCAGAGAAAATGACTTTACCCCAGTCCTCAGCAGTCCACTCCCTGTACCTTTTGCAGAATAATAGTCTGTCCCTGATGTTTTTTCTGGAGAGAAGTGGCTTCTTTGCTGCCCTCCTTGAGACCAGGCCTTGCTCCAAGAGTCTCCGCCTCACAGTGCGTGCAGATGCACTCACACCTGCCTGCTGCCATTCCTCAGCAAGCTCTGCACTGCTGGTAGCCCGATCCCGCAGCTGAAACACTTTTAAGAGACGGTCCTGCCGCTTGCTGGTCTTTCTAGGGGGCGCCCTGGAGCCTTTTTGGCACCAATGGAACCTCTCTCCTTGAAGTTCTTGATGATGCGATAGATTGTTGACTGAGGTGCAATCTTTCTAGCTGCAATACTCTTCCCAGTTAGGCCATTTTTGTGCAGTGCAATGATGACTGCACGTGTTTCTTTAGAGATAACCATGGTTAACAGAAGAGAAAGAATGATGGCAAGCACCAGCCTCCTTTTAAAGTGTCCAGTGGTGTCATTCTTACTTAATCATGACAGATTGATCTCCAGCCCTGTCCTCATCAACACCCACACCTGTGTTAATGGAGCAATCACTGAAACGATGTTAGGTGGTCCTTTTAAGGCAGGGCTGCAATGATGTTGAAATGTGTTTTGGGGGATAAAGTTCATTTTCTAGGCAAATATTGACTTTGCAAGTAATTGCTGTTAAGCTGATCACTCTTTATAACATTCTGGAGTATATGCAAATTGCCATTAGAAAAACTGAAGCAGTAGACTATGTAAAAATTAATATTTGTATCATTCTCAAAACTTTTGGCCATGACTGTACCAGCATTTTTTCTCTTAACATTGAAGTGAAGATAGATGGACACAAGTGGAATGCTCTGTTGCTCTATTAGGGAAACTTCAAAAAGATCAGAACAGACAGTGCCGGCAAATTCAGGAAAGCCCATTACCCAAAATGCAACCATGATCTGTCTCTAGATCACTACTAAAGTCACCCTCTTGCCTTTATGGATTATCCTTCTCACAAAAGCAAATTCCACACATATAAAATTACGAAACATAATTTATTGAAGTACATAGATATAAAAAGTTATCACATATATCACAAACACAAGGGAATAAAAGGTATCCATATATAGAGCATTAGCAAAAACGTGGCAGTAATTACATATCAGAGTAGCATGTCATAGGGTTACATGTATGAGCTAAATAGATATATATAATACATATATATATAATACATATATAATCATGACACAGGGCATACAGTATAACTCCATAGAATTCTATGTAGAAAATCATATACAATAGACGAGTCTCCCCCATGTGGGGAAAAAACATAGCTGGTGATTGTATCAGTATAAGGAATATGCCAAGTCTCCTGAATACCAGAAATGGGATTATAACACGGTATGTAAGTTCACATTGTTTACCTTGGCTATTTTTGGGTGATAATATGTACATGGCTTTATATTTTCGTGGGTAACCACTTTTTAGGCGGATAGGGTTTCCGTTTTTCGGGTCCCCAAGAGGACCCAAAGAATGGAAACCCGAACGCTAGAGTGAACCTAGCGTAAAGAACATTATGTGGCCAGAACATCAGATCTGTCTCTCCTCGAGGCAGCTGTTATCTACCTAAACAATGTTTTCTGGACTCGCTTGGATCCAATTAACTAGATCATAGATGAACATTTGTCACATCACAAGGACACATATAAAAATGTCAGCAATAAAGGAATTACCAGTATACATATATATCATGGGGTTACAATGTAATAGCAATGAATTATTAGTACAGACTATAATGATTATTTTTCTTTATCAGTTCCCTCCTATGTATTACATAAACACGTATTATCCATAAACCATACTGCTGCCTCTAAGAGCTGGAGGTGCACTGTGTGCAAATACACATGAGAAGGCGAGATATACATACAAGATCAAAATACAAGCTAATAATGCAACAATTGGTTTAAGGAAGAACCAAGAAACTCTGTACAACATTTACCCCACAAACACACCACAACACACACACAGCACAAAAAGAATCTTCTACCATTACCTTTTGAATCCACAGACAACCACTTAAAGATTCTGAGGCCAAAAAGGAAATATAGATTTCCTGGTAGGATCAAAGATTGGATAGTGTAAGGTCCCTTGCAAACTACCGTGTGGGGGCTGTTGGCCATGATTGAACAGCACAGCCTGTGCACCAGTCGTGCTTCCGTGGCCCCATTCATGCAATGAATAGGGCTGCGGAAACACGACCGAAAAACCGTCGGCCCGCACACGGAAGCGTGTAATACAACAGAACTAGCACACGGTCATGTAAAAGGGGCCTGAAGAGACAAAAAATGTTAACTGCTACCTGCTCAAACTGTGCAATTAATAATCAAAAGCATGCAGAGTTTCTACCAAAGCCCTAAAAATGCAATCCCTTTACAGGTTTATCTCCTAATCTATTCTTATGTAAGGCTTAACTACAACACAGGTTTGGACATTCATCTATAGTCTTACAGTTATCTTGGCAGACACAATTCAAAGCAAAATATGTAATAATCTAGTTGGGTATCTCAATGGATTCTAGGTTCTTTGATTCTGAGCACAGAGGAGCCCCTATTAGAAGAAGCCCCCCATAGCAGTAGTTGGCACATGGCTACACACCCGGCAGTCAGATGAGTTCAAGTCTCTTACTGTGACATGATACAGCTGAAGGAAAGTATTGTCCATCCAGATAGCATTGGAAGTAACATCACAAGCAGTGGAAGTAACATCACAAGCAGTGGAAGTAACATCACAAGCCGTGGAAGTAACATCACAAGCCGTGGAAGTAACATCACAAGCAGTGGAAGTAACATCACAAGCAGTGGAAGTAACATCACAAGCAGTGGAAGTAACATCACAAGCAGTGGGAACACCACGTGGGACCCGCTGTGGGTAACATCACAAGCAGTGGAAGTAACATCACAAGCCGTAGAGCTCTCATCTTCACCCAGCTATTTGGCTGAAGGCTGATGAAGAAAAGCCAGCTGGGCAGTTGTAGATCTGCAATACAGCACTTTGTGCTGTCAGCGGCGGTGAGTTCCCACGTCGGCGGATTGGTGGTGCTTTATTATGGCCCACAAACTCTTCGCTTTAACTTCAAAACAAATAAGATGAAGATCCACTTAAAGCAGGCTCCGAGTCAGAAGGTGTCATCGTACTGAGAGGGGGTGGAACGTTTTTGGCGTAGGAGGTGTGGGTCCAGGTGGGCTTGCCTTGTAGCTTGACTGCTGTGGATATTGTCAGCAATACCTGGAAAGGCCTCTCCGATCTAAGTTGCGAGAACTTGGCAAGATGTTGCCTGACCACCACCCAATCACCAACATGTAGACAGCGGTGCAGATGCATAGTGTCTGGGTCCAGAAGTGAAGTGAAGACCTGCTTATGTAAATCACTATCCAATGTAACCGCACAACAAAGGTCCATGTGCTGAAGACAACTGAGAATCATGCAGAAAATATAATCCAGTCTTGGTGACTGATGAGTATCTCAAAGGAGGACAAGTTCAGAGATTTGCAAGGTGTGTGCCTCATAGTGCCAGAATGAATCCATCAGTCCATTATAACCCTGTCTGTTCACAGACTTTAGCAATTTTATTTTTCAGAGTAAAGTTATAACATTAACCATACCACTTGCAGTACAGGATGAAAAGCTGTGTGAAACTGCAGTGTGAAACCACTTTACCCCTAGGTCTGCCATGATCCACTGCATTACCTGTGAAGTGAGGACCCTGATCACTGTCTAGTATCTCTGGGGCACCAAATCTACAGATAATTCCTGACAGTTTTTCTTTCCGTAGCTGGGGCTGTTGCCTTCCAGACTGGCCATGCCTCTACACACTCTACACGACATCCACACACACAAGCACATCCTCATACACTTCACACTTTTGTAATTCAGTTTCTAACCTCTGTAATAGATTCAGAGCTTTTGGCAAACGCTTTTAAGGAACTTTCACAGATTTTTCAACCTTGAGCTTTAAACATCAAACATGATTAACAATAGGTGGTTACAGATGAGGAAAACCCAGGAGTGACCAATGACATTGAATTAACTCAATTGGCTCTCCTTCAGAGACATGTGTCACACCATAAGACATAGCAGCCAGATAGAGGAACAAGGACCTGGGCGCAACAGAGCATCCCTCAGCATGTCTCCATACTGAGGTCCCAAATTGGTCCCAGGGGGAAATAATCCCTTCTTTTCCCATGATCTACACTCAACTGCAATGGCAGATGACTGGAGATTAGAAAGGACCTCAAGAGAAGGTATGCTGAGCTACATCCTGTATAGCAAGGAGAAAACAAGATGTCTTCTCTAGTGTGAACATGTGACACAACTGTCTTTACTACCTCATTGGCAAAAACATTCCCTTTAATGTTACACAAAACAGCGGCATTACTACCATAGGGCCCCTGCTGCTTTTTTTTTTTTAAATAGTCTCTTTAGACCCCCAAGTATAATGATCAGAGGCCCAGGGATGGTGAGCGAACATAAAAAACCCAGCGTTACTTACCTCTCCTGGGCTCTGGCTGGACTCTTTTTTTAGTGACTTCATAGACATCATGTGGGTCAGGCTGGCATCACAACGTATAATGACGCCGGCGTACCCCATGTCTGTGACGTCATTGAAGAGAAGTCAAGCAAGAGTCAAGCAGGAGCCCAGGAGAGGTGAGTAACATTGGTTTTTATATTTGTCCCCTTTCCTGAGCCTCCAATCACTATATTCTAGGGTATGAAAAGACTCCAGAGTATAACAGTTCATGGGTGGTGTACCCCCAAAATTTTGGGTTCTGCAATATTTGTAATGAACACAGTGGGACCCACTATGGGACATAATACTAGTGTGTGTAAAAGGGGCATTATACCATGTGGGGACCAGGAAAGGGGACACTATGTCATGTGTGTGTGTGGGGGGCCCAAGTCAAAAGTTTGCTATGGGGCCCAGTCTAAGATAGGTACCCCCCTGTATATAAATCTGTGTAAATGTTCAATAACAACTATCAACTCAGTTAGAATAGGCCTTCAATACATCTGCAGGGGTCCGACAGCCAGGACCTCTACAGATCAGCTATTCCAGGACAGCGCGGCTACAGGTAATTTTAACAATTCCAGGAGCCATGCTGCTTGCCATACAGAGTGTAGCGGTGGGTTTAGGTGGTGCTAGTGTTGCACATCATATGAGCAGCATGGCATTGTTATTACCTGTAGCCACGCTGTGTCGGTATAGCTAATCCGCAGGGCTCCTAGAAACAATTCCACTGGCAGGCCATAGACATCTCAGTCTGACACTGCACAGACACAGTTTTATTTTTTTTTACATCAACAGTTAAAAAAAAAAAAAAAAAAATCGAAGCTCCAAAGTTGGAGTAAATGAAGTCAAAACTACTTGTATCAGAGGCCTAACACCCTCCTCTCTGGATAATGGCTACTGCTGTACTTTGGAGGACTCTAACCAAGGCTTAAAGAATACAATTACAGAAGGGCAGTCTTTTAGGAGACCTACGTCCATGCTGGCAGTAGCGCAAAGGCCAGATGGTAACCTTTTACGTTCCTATAGGATCAAGTCTAGGGCGTTGACTGTCTTGACATGTAGGAAGTAGGTGAAGCACTGAAATGTCTCTGCATGGGACTGGGGAATGTGACAATTTAGTTTGCAGAGAAATCTATTCCCAGGCTGCCTGGGTGCTGCAAAAATCTCCTTTCTAATGTGGGCTCAAATCACTATTCTTTCTGGAGCAGAGGGAGAAGCTGCAGTCTGACCTCCCAATGCTCCAGCTCCACCGTCAGGATTCGAGTCTCTGCTTAGAGGTGGTCCTACCCCTCTCTTTTTGGATGCCTACGAGCTTTCATGTGTTGATATAGAAGAACACTTATCTAACTCAATTTTCTCTTCACTGACAACTATCTGCCTGTGGGCACTTTGAGGCAGGGAAGGGGGAGAGAGCAGAAACACATCACTGGGAGGAGGGGATCTTACACCTATCTTCCTTGTTCTTGCCCCTCAGGCACCTTCCCCCGTCCTCTCCGGTGCACTGTGGAACGCTCGTTCCATATGGAATAAACTTGATAACATCCACAACCTCTTCATTTCTTGTGAATTTTCTTTTCTCTGTATCACAGAAACATGGCTGACACCCTCAGACACTATCTCCCCTGCTGCCCTCTCCTACGGAGGTCTGCAATTCTCGCACACTCCCCCCCACTATAAGAAATGAAGTAATGGGAAAGGAAAAAAAAGAAAGAAAGAAAAAAAAAAATATATATATATTTTTTTTTTGTGCATTGACAATATGCGGTCTCTAAATATATCTAGAAAACAGGGTCTTGAGACAAGTTTCTTTGAGATTGTGTGCACTGCCTTGATCAGATTACCAAAATAAAAAATAAAAACTTTAATTTTTTTTTTTTTGTTGCACTGGTAATATTCAGTCTCCATGTATGTAGAAAACAGGGTGTCGAGAGTTTTCTTTGAGACTGTGCTCTGCTTTGCAGGGGAATAATACTGTCATCTGTGTTATTTCATATATAGATGTATACACCAGTCTTGCTATCAGCATTTGCCCATGGTTTTATTTAGTTTTTATGTAATAACAGTTTATTTTTGAACTCTGGTTTGCCCTCCTATCTTTCTGACCGTCTGTGTTGTGTTTATGGACCATCTTTACTAATATTTATCGTCTCCGCCTCCTCCTGACACTCTCCTGTGATTGGCCGGAAGAGGGGCGTGTTCACGAGAGCCCGGATTGGTAGGGACGTGCCGGGGGTGTGGCTTTATGCTCGCATGTCTCTACATAAGACACAATAGAGTGAGCAGTCAGCATCGGCCGAGTTGATAGTAATGGGGCTCACCATCAGAGCCCCGGAAACTGCGGTTTTTACTGCAATCTTTTTTATGATATCATCTTTACCCTTTAGACTATCTCTCCTGATGAACCTCTAAAATTAGGAGCTGAAACGCGTAGAGAATTAGAACATGAGATATTGAATATGATTTAATGAACAGAGGGTGTCTTTTTCAGCGTTGAGATTATCAGCTGCTAAGAAGAAGGACAGATAATGTTTTCCAGGGATCTGGTCGAATTATAAACCCCTGAGTGCAAATTTTAGTGATCTGTTCCTCAAGAATAACATCAGCTGAGATTTATCAAGACCATATATACCCTCTAAAACATGAGTTTAATCAATAGGGGTATAGGTTATATAATCTGATATCATAGCCGTCCTGTTGTGGGTTATAGATAAATGAACTATACAGTGAATAGTCTGCTTATAGAGAACAGCTGTAATAGAGATATTCACTTATAAATAGGTGATTAATCCCACCACAGCAGTTTGGAATTTTATACAGTTAATAGTCTGCTTGTGTGAAGCAGATTAAGTGTAGAAACCTATGGTTATAAACAGGTGATTGATCCCACCACAGGGGAATTGTTTTCTGTGATTACTTTTATAATTCCACCATTACTTCAGTCCTTGACTCTGTGGCCCTTACACAAACACAAGAGCCCGACATAATCAACAGGCAACCCTGGCACGCTGACTTGACTAAAAAACTGAGACATGCCTCACAGGTTGCAGAACGCCTCTGGAAGTAAAGCCACTACCAGGAGGACTTCACCAGATATAAAGAGGCAGTTCTTATCTTGAAGAACGCACTCACCTCTGCAAAGCAGATCTACTTCACCACATCACTACCTACCTATCCCGCATCCCCAAACAGCTATTCACTACCTTCAACTCCCTTCTCCGTCCTCCTGTGCCCCCTCCGACATCACTTATCTCAGCTGAAAACTTTGCATCTTATTTCAAAAACAAAATTGACACCATCAGAGGCAGTCTCACCCTAGACCCCCATCAACCACTCTACCCAACGGTTCACTGCTCTTAATCTTTAACCTTTTACTCCAACGTCACTGATGAAAAGCTCTTCACCCTAATTTCTAAATCCCACCTCACCTCCTGCACGCTTGACCCGATCCAGTCACATCTCATCCCCAACCTCACTGAAGTCTTTACTCCTGCCCTAACCCATCTCTTCAACTTATCCCTAACCAGAGGATCCTTTCCTTCTTCCTTCAAACATGCTACCATCACACCTATACTTAAGAAACCATCCTTCAACCCGTCCTCTCCAGCCAACTATCGCCCCATATCTCTGCTCCCCAAATGTACAGCACCATGGAATTAATGGTAGTCTATAAATAATAATAATGGAGGGTGGCCCATGGGACGCATAGGGGAGGAGGGTGGGGAAGAGTAGAACACAAATGAAAAAGCTGCACACAAAGGAGAGAGCAGGACAAAGTAACGCTGACAGTGGGGGAAGAGGAGTGGAGGGATAAGCAGGAATCAGTGCCACAGCCAGTGGATTTACGGGGGGGGGGGGGGGACGCACAGAGCCACAGACAGGACGCATGTGGGGGGTGGCCTACCGGACGCACAGGGTCAGCGTCAGAGGACTTGTGGACAGTGGCCCGAGGGATACACACCGAAGGAGAGTGGGGAAAAGCATAACACACATGAAATAGCAGCACACAAGGGAGAGGAGTAGGGGGATTCCCACGGGATGCACAGAGCCACAGCCAGTGGGCTTATGGGGGGTGCCCCACAGGATGCACAGAGCAATAGCCAGGACACATGTTGGGGGGTGGATTATGGTACGCACAGGGCCACAGCCAAAGGACTTGTGGACAGTGGCCCGTGGGAAACACAGGGGAGGAAGATGAGGAAGTGCAGAACACAAGAGAGAGAGATCAGAACATGCATGAAAGAGCAGCACACAAGGGAGAGAGCAGTATACAAGGGATAGAGCAGGACAGAGTTCTACTGACAGAATGGGAGGAGGAGTGGGGGTAAGCAGGAAACAGTGCCATTGATAGTGTGAGAGGAGGGTGAGGAAGTGCAGAACACAAGGAACAGATCAGAACATGCATGAAAGAGCAGCACTCAAGGGAGCGGAGTGTGGGGGGGATTCCCACGGTACACACAGGGCCACAGCCAATGGACTTATGGCGGGTGGCCCACAGGACGCACAGAGCCACAGCCAGGACGCATGTGGGGGGTGGTCTACGGGACACACAGGGCCACAGCCAGAAGACTTGTGGACAGTGGTCCGTGGGATGCACAGGGGAAGAGGGTGAGGAAGTGCAGAACACAAGGGAGAGACCGAAACATGCATGAAAGAGCAGCACACAAGGGGGAAAACAAGATACAAGGGAGAGTGCAGGACAGTGCACTACTGACAGAAGGTGAGGAGGAGTGGGGGTAAGCAGGAAACAGTGCCACTGATAGTTTGAGAGGATTGGGAGGGTCCCACGGGACACACATGGCCACAGCCAGTGGGCTTATGGGGGGTGGTCCGCAGGACGCACAGGGCCACAGCCAGGACGCATGTAGGGGGGTGGTCTACAGAATGTACAAGGCCATAGTCTGAGGATGCCATAACAGTGGCTTGCAGGATGCACAGGGGAGGAAGGTGGGGAAAGCATAACACACACGAAATAGCAGCACACAAGGGAGAGGAGTGGGGGGGGGGATTCCCACGGGAAATACAGGGCCACAGCCAATGGACTTATGGGGGTGGCCCACAGGACACACAGAGTTACAGCCAGGACATATGTGAGGGGTGGCCCACGGGACACACAGGGCCACAGCCAAAGGACTTGTGGACAGTGGCCTGTGGGATGCACAGGGGAGCAGGGTGGGGAAAAGCATAACAAAAATGAAAGAGCAGCAAAGGGAGAGGAGTGGGGGGTCCCACGGGAAACACACAGGGCCACAACAAATGGACTTATGGGGGGTGGCTTGCAGGAAGCACATGGCCACAGCCAGAGCGCATGTGCAGGGTGGTCTTTGGGACGAACAGGGCCACAGCCTTAGGACGCATGGATAGTAGCTCATGGGATGCACAGGGGAGGAGGTTGAGGAAGAGCAGAACACAATAGAGAGAGCAGGACACAAGGGAGAGAGCAGGGCATACAGTGCGGCAGACAACAGGGGATGAGTGGGGGACCATGGAAGTCACTGGGCCACACTCAGAGGGTGTGTATGGAGTGGCTTACATTATGCACAGGGTCACAGTGAGAATGGTGAAAAGCAGGAAATACAAGTTAGGAAACACATAGGCCGCTGATACAGTGGCCCGTGGGACACACATAGGAGGAAGGTGGGGAAGAGCAGAACATACAGGAGGAAGCAGAACATATGGTAGAGTGCAGGACACAACAAAAAGAGCAGGAAACATGAATGCCAAAATAGTCTAGGCCTAGGAGCCGTATTAGCAACCTCACCTTCTCCTTATGGAAGATCTTGTCCAGCAGGTTTACATTGTGGAAGATGCCCTGGTGGTGAAGGGACATGCACTTTTCGCAGACGGCTTTCTCAGTTCTTGCAGAAAAGCTCTAACTTGAACTCGGAATGCTCCTCACAGGAAGTCTTGTCTCATCCCCTGGTGATCGGTTCAGGGCCTCCACACGTTGCCCCCACAGTTTGGCTCTCTTTGTTCTTCTTGGTCTGTGGTTGTATTCTGACCACCTTGGCCACGGTGGTGTTAACGGGAAGTGAATCCAGGCCACCAGCCAGTGTAGTCACTTTGCAGCAGAGCAGACTGGAAACGTTCTCGTACTGGCAGCAACTGGGCTGAACTAGTGTCAGGGCCGGCGTTAGGGGGGGACAAACTGGGCATATCGATAACAGAAAGGGACCCAGCATCATGTGCCGCAGGGTCCCTTTCCGAGGTGAGTAAAAATAACAAACATTTTTACTCACCTGTCCTTGCGTCCGACGTCATCTTCTGGTGTTCCGGACATCTTCAGCGGTCACGTGGGACTTGCTCACGTAACCGCTGAGGCCCAATCACAGGCTTCAGCGGAGACGTCCACAACGCGTGACGTCAGCCGCAGAGAAGAGGAAGCCAGCGCCGGCGGGCATAGCGGAGCAGCGCGAGGAGGCCCAGGAGAGGAAAGTCAAGGTAAGTATAACTGTTTGTTATTTTCCCTCACCTCCCCCGGGCCTTTGATAATTATACTCTGGGGACTGAAGAGACCCCAAAGTATGATATACTAGCACTAAGGGAGTCTGTAGGGCCACTCTGGATAGCATATTATACTGTGTGGGGCCCCTGTGGAGCATTATACTGGGAAGGGGGCCTTCTGGATAGAATTTAACTGGGGGGGGGCCCCTCTGGATAGCATATTATTCTGTATGGGGCCTCTGTGGAGCATTGTAATGTGGGGGGGCCTGGAGAGCATGTTATATTCTCTGGGGCCACTTTGGAGCATTATACTGGGGGGCCCCTCTGCTGAAGAGCATATTATACTGTGTGGGGCCACTGTGGAACATTATAATGTCGGGGGGGCCCTCTGGAGAGAATATTATACTGTTTTGGTCCACTTTGGAGCATTATACTGGGGGAACCTCTCTGGGCAGTATATTATACTGTGTGGAGGCCATTCTAGAGCATGCTATACTGTTTGGGGTCACTGTTGAGCATTATTCTGGGGGTCCATCTGCAGAGCATATTATATTGCATGGCGCCACTGTGGGGCATTATTCGGGGGGGAACTAAGGAGCATTATACTAGGAGGCCCTCTGGGGAGTACAGTATATTATACTTCTTGGGGACTACTGTGGAGCATTATACTGGGGGGGACACTCTGGGGAGCATAATATATTGCGTGGGGCCACTGTGGAGCAAAATACTGGGGGGGCACTGTGGAGCATTATACTAGCGGGGACCCTCTGGGAAGCCACTGTGGAGCTTTATACTGGGGAGGAAGGAGCAGTGTGGGGAGCCTGTGTGGCATCCCAGAGCTGGCTATGGCTGGGCTGAGGGTGATCTCTGTGCATTGTATTATTTCCTGTTGCTTCATAGCCTGTGTGACATAGCAGGGGGTCCTGAGTCTCACACAACACAGCGCCACCTAGTGAGCCTCACACATGCATTACACCTCCCATAGGATTGAATAGTAACCAAATGTCCAATGGGAGGACATCGCATGGGAAAAGGGGAGGAGTCAGGTGATCACTGGGTCCCCATGGTAACACCCCTGCAGGAAGGTCCTGCGTGTGAGGAGTTAGAAGTGTGGAGTGTTAGGAGGAGGAGGTGAGGAGATAAGTGTGATGTCCTGTGAAGAAAGCAGTGAGTTTAGTGCAGGAATCTCAAGTCCTAGACAGGCCCAGGAAGGTTGGAGAGCTGACATACTCCAGCTATTCAGAAGATCCTGTCCCCTGTCTGCCTAGCCATCGTCCTGAAGGAAGTCAAGCATCATTATCTGGTCAGCATGAGACTGTGGAGAGAACATTCTGGAACACGTGCTGAATAGCCAGTATCACAGGATCCAGGGGCCAAGGCCAGACCTGTGGAATATCCTGCCACCCTGACTATTGCACCCCGAAACTCTGAGCTATCAGGACCACATAACGTGAGTGGGGAATATTATGTACTAGTATCATGGTGGGCATCCTCCTATGAGCCAAATAGGAGCCCAGACGCACCTTAGGGCTGTAACACTGAAGTATAAGGGGCTAGGAACACCTTTCATCAAGTCTACCCTGCACCCCAGGACTTTGCTGTGTCACCAGGCGTACCCCGTTGTTTTGTATTGAAGAAACTGTTTAAGCATTTGTGCCTCCACACCCATGGAAGTAAAAGTTCAACTTTACAACCGTTTCTGTGTCTGACTCTGCACCGACAACATCAGGGCGCCCCAAACACCACCAGTCTGCACAGTATAGGGGAAGCGCCCCGGGGGAACAATCACCACCAACATTTGTGCAGCCCCCTCATCACCGGTGCCAGTGGTGGTAACGTGGGACAGCACCAGCGCTGCGCCCTCGTGCCCAGAGACCGTGACAAGTCTGCACTGTTTGCACCCCGCAATCCCAACTGCAGCGTTACCTTCCATCTGGTCACCGCACCTGTTATACTGTGTGGGGCCACTGTGGAGTTTATTATATTGTGTGGGGCTTCTCGGGAGCATATTATACTGTGTGGGTCCACTGTGGAGCATTATATACCATGTGGGTAAACTGTGGAGGGCTCAGTGGAGCATTTTATACCGTGAAGCATTATATACCATGTGGAGCATTATAGTATGGAGGGGCTCAAAATTCCTTATGGCAGCCCTGTGTGCTATGTCTGCATCACAGCTCCCTCACTATAATCTTGAACATACGTGTAGTGCTCCATGTCATTCCCCATACAGTACTGTGCATGAACCGGCCATGGAGTTATTGGGACCTGCACAGTACTATAGGGGCTGACTATACTGGGAACATACTCAGTAACACCAGATAGTCAGCACATATGTAAGACTTCAGTGAAGGAGCCGTGGTGTAGGCTATTAGCAGGAAGCTGTTGGGTGGGGCCCCAGAACAAGTTCCTCTGGTGGGCCTAAGGCCCTTCAGTCCGACACTGTATAACGGAGAACTATTATATATAAGGGTGGGTTACTATATATAATTGGGAAACTTAAATATGAGGGGGCTATTATAAGGGGGAACTATTATTTATAAGACGGGCTATTATTTATAAGGGGGAAACTATTATAAATAAGGCATCCATTATAAGGGGGAGGTATTATTTATAAGAGGAGAACTATTTAGAAGGGGAGTATAATTGTTAAGTGGGCTTATTAATAAAGGGGGCTATTAGTGATAATGGGGACTATTATTTATAATGGTAACTATAATTCATGAGGGGGCTATTATTAATAAGGGAGCAGTATTATTTTTACGGGGTGACTGTTAATGATAAGGGGAATATTACTGATACAGGGTACTATTTATCATTTATAAGGGGCTATTACAGATAAGGGTGTAATATTATTTATAAGCAGGGATTATTATTTATAAGGAGGCGCTATAATAACTGATGACTGGGTGCAAAAATCTATTAGGTGGTACAAAGATGCTCATTTGAATTGTGTGTGGTAAAATGGGGCTTGTTATTACTTTTTTGTTGGCAGAAAGGAGGCATTATTATATGGGTTGCCACTGGAAGACGATGGTGTTGTTCACATAACAGCATTTGGGGCCCCGCTTTTAATTTTGCCCAGGGCCCCACTTTGTCTAAAACCGGCCCTGACCAGTGGTTGGTGCATTCCTGCACACAGCTCTTACAAGACTTATGGGAGCAGCGAGGCAGCATTACCAGATCTTAGAAGACTCCCAGGCACAGCACACAAGTCAGACTGGCCTCCATCTCCTCTGATGCCACAATATGAACACCTGAATCCCTTGTAAAAAGAGAGGCGGGGCCACGTGTGTAGTCTGCTGATTGGCCGGTGTGCTGTGTGTGGGCGGGCTATGGTCTCAGCAGTCCAGTTGTGACTGTGACCCCCGCCCCTTCTGAGTTGTAATTGTAGTCATTCTGGAATCATCCAGATTTACCGCCCACTTTGTTCTGTGGTGAATTTATTTGTTTTCAATGTGGCTTTCATTACAGTTACCATGTGCTCTGCCCATCTGGAGTGATAGTTTTTGGTACATACAGGAACAATTTCCTACCTGAAGGCAGACTTTGGGGAATTTATTAATGGGGTTGTCCAGGTATTACTTTTTTTTTATAGCCAATCCTTAAGATAGGCCATAAATATATGATTGTTATATATGTTGATCTGTTATATGGGGCAGCTATATACAATACGTACTATACACAACACAGGGCTGGAAATAGTTGGCTCTGGTCCCTGTGTAGCAGAGAACGCCAGTATAACAGCTCACCGCCCATTAACTTCAACAGATTCTATAATCCAAAAAAAGGGAAAAAAAACCATTAAAAAGTAATTACTGGACAACTCTTTGAAGTCTGACAACTCCCCTACTGGTGCGAGGCGCTCCTGAATTATTATAGGGGTATTCCCATCTCAATGATCATATTCAGACTTGAATACTCCATGTCTCTACTTACTGCTTTCAGTTTTTAAGCTCTGATAAGTGGTAGATCAATTTCTTAAAAGTAAAGTGTCCTTTTTTTTTTTTTTTTTAGAAAAATACAGGTGCATCTCAATAAATTAGAATATCTGTGAAACGTTTATTTCAGTAATTAAATTAAAAAAGTGACTTCCTATATTTTCTAGATTCTTTACACAGAGTGTTCTATTTCAAGTGTTTTATTTCTGTAAATGTTGATTATGGATTACAGGGAATGAAAACCAAAATCTGAGAAAATTAGAATATTGTATAAAAGTTCAGTATTGTAAATTCAGTGTGTCACCTGCCAAGGTTTCCTAAGCCTTTAAATGGTCCCTCAGTCTGGTTCAGTAGGACACACAATCATGGAAGACGCTGATTATGAATTGTATTACTGAAATACTGAAATGAATGAACGTTTCAAATATATTCTAATTTATTGAGATGCACCTATATATATCTATATATATACACACAGGAAAGTGTCTCCAATTTTTTAATGTATTTATTAAATACAGATAGTGAAATATATCACTTTTTCCTAATCTGTATTTCTTTACTATATACAGTGTGTTGATATTTTCTCTCTGTCCACTAAAGCCTGATAGCAGCCTTACACTTGCTAATTCTGTAGGGGTTTCATTTCAGCAGTGACCTCATTTACATCATAAGCAAGACTGACTCTTCACACCTCTGTAGGTAACACCCATTGTGATCCATGTTTGCAAACTCTACTGATAATAGATGACATCACAGCTTATCTATGCCACTTATCTATGCAAAAAGAAAACTCTTCCATAGACCTGAATAAATCAGCTCCAGTCTATTTGTTTTCTATGGCCATGACTATGATGTAAAACATATCACTAAATGCTGTTAACAAAGCAAAGGTGAAACTCAGACAAGATGACCGCCCCCATGAGCATGTACATAAAATGGAATTTCAAAAAAAAATCTACAATCAGAAAATAAATACAGATTAGGAAAAATTGATATATTTTAGTATCTGCATTTAATAAATCAATTAAAAAATTTTCCTGTCTGGAAAAAACTGGAGTTTCTCGCTTATTTCACTGGGGGACACAGCACCATGGGTATAGACCTGGTCACTAGGAGACAGACACTAGGGAAAAGAAAGCTGTTGGCTCTGCCTCCAGGCTATACCCAGCCACAGCCACTGTGCATGAATCAGTTTGAAACCTAGTGTCATAGGAGACAGACACGACCTGACTCAGGTCTTCTGTCTTGCATCGTTTTTACTTTTACCTTTCTTTCAGGTGCAGGGGGTCGTCAGCGTGTACGCCACACTAGTCATACCCTCCTGCGGGCGCAGCGCTCTGCAAAAGAGCAGCCTCGCCGGTCACCCAGTCCCCACTCGCCGCATCGGCGGCCGGAGTACCGGTGACCCCACTCCCACGTGCGAGGTCCTACCGAGGGGGTGACCCTGTGGCGCCTGAAGACGCCAGACAGGCGAGTATGAGAAGAATAGAAGGCAGGTGAATATGAAAGTTACCTCAGCCCCTCTCCACCTCCCCTTCAGGCCCCATTCAGCCCCTCAGTGTCATCTCCCAGGGGGACAATAGCATGGGTCCTGTTTAGGGCGGCATCACAGGGTCCCCCAGAACTGGGATTAAATTTTAGTAAATGAGCCCCTTTTTTTCTGGGGCGTTCTTGGGCCTTTTGGTCGCTCCTACCGAGCGGCCCCCGTCAGGGGGGGCACCCAGTTCCCCCCCCCTCGTGTGGGGACCTGCTTTCCTGGCCCCCCGGTACTTTTTCCCAGGCCTCCGCGGAAACTCTGGAGTTTGCGGCCGCACCGCTGACGGTGCCTCGCGGTCGGTGGCGTTCTACGCGAGTCCGAGGCCTGGCCGGGAACTAGGCTGCAACTGGCCCGCCCCTTTCCCGGGCTTTTCTGGCATCCAGACTCCGCCTGGGGCCTTCCATTGGCCAGGGGGCTGTCCTGGCAAGCCTTCCTACGCTGAGATACAGACATCTCGGACAAGAGGAGGAGGCGGCAGCTGCATCAAGGCATCGCAGATAGGTGAGGATAAGTTTTTTTATTTATATAAATAGGCCGTTACCTGCTGGAGTATCCCCAGCAGGTGACAGCCTATTTATTTCCCTACCCAGCGTCTGCTCGTGGCCGCCCCCGCTTCCCCTTCTGCTATGGGATGCAGAAGAGGCAGTGGATGCCACTATAAGCAGCCGCGGGCATCGGTAAGTAAGGCCGCAGGCCTCAAATACTACTATTATTATACTCCGGGGTCTTTTTAGACCCCGGAGTATAATAATCGGAGACCCAGGGGAGGTGAAGGAACATAAAAACCAATGCTACTCACCTCTCCTGCGATCCGCTGTCACTCCAAGCAGCCTTGGGTGCTCTGGTGACATCATCAGGTTGCGTCTCCGGTCTCATCACGTGACGTCTGTGCGCAATTAGACAGGGCCTAAAGCTGCTGGGAGTACTCCTGTTTCCAGGGTAGGTAAGTAACACTGGTTTTTATGTTTGTCACCTCCCCTGGGTCTCCGATCATTATACTCTGGCTTCTGAAAAGACCCCAGAGTATAATAAAAAGTTTGTGGGTGGGCAACTATGGGGCACAATACCGTGTGCAGGGGTCACTATGGAGCCTAATACCAGTGCAGGGGCCACTATGGAGCATAATACCGTGTGCAGGGGCCACAATGGAGCATAATACAAGTGCAGGGGCCACTAGGGGAAGTGCAGGGGCCACTAGGGAGTATAATACAAGTGCAGGGGCCACTATGGAACATAATACCGTGTGCAGGGGCCACTAGGGAGCATAATACCGTGTGCAGGGGCCAATATGGAGTATATTACCGGTGTGGAAAACCTGATGCGGCCCAGACTCACCCAGACTCTACCTCCAGCGGCCCCTGGGTAAATTGAGTTTGAGACCCCTGATCTACACCCTTGGCCTTGGTCAACACATGATGACACTCAAATATATCTCACTGGACCAGACATAAGTTCTCTGTTGTCCAGAGTTCCAGAGTGTCTAGCAGCCGTAACCTCCTTTTTCTCCTCCCACTTTCTCAAACTCAACATGGAGAAAACTGAGTTCATCATCTTTGTACCTTTGCATGGCCCCTCTACCTGACCCATCTATAAAAGTTAATGGAACCACACTTACCCCATTCCCACAGTTCCGCTGCCTTGGGATAACCTTGGACTCTAACATATCCTTCAAATCGCACATGCAAACCCTCAACACCTCCTGCCGCCTCCAACTCCATTGATCGAATCCATGACCTCATAATCTCCCGCTTAGACTACGGTAACACCCTTCTCCATGGCCTCCCAGCAAATACTCTCACCGCCAGTTGGTCACTGTTAGTATTGTATTTGTTTTGTATATTTGTATACCGAATATAAACCCAAATGTACAGCACCATGGAATTAATGGTGGTCTATCAATAATAATAATGGAGGGTGGCCCATGGGAAGCATAGAGGAAGAGGATGGGGAACAGCAGCACACAAGGGAGAGGAGTGTGGAGGGGGGATTCCCACGGGACACACAGGGCCACAGCCAATGGACTTATGGGGGATGGCCCGCAGGACGCACAGAGCCACAGCCAGGACGCATATGGGGGGTGGCCTACGGGACTCACAGGGTCACATCCAGAGGACTTGTGGCCCGAGGGATGCACAGGGGAGGAGGGTGTGGAAGTGCAGAACACAAGGGAGAGATCACAACATGCATGAAAGAGCAGCACACAAGGGAGAGAGCAGTATACAAGGGATAGAGCAGGACAGAGTTCTACTGACAGAATGGGAGGAGGAGTGTGGGGGTAACCAGGAAACAGTGCCATTGATAGTGTGAGAGGAGGCGTCCCACGGGACGCACAGGGCCACAGCCAGTGGGCTTAGGGGGGTGGCCCGCAGGACGCACAGGGCCATATTCTGAGGACTTGTGGACAGTGGTTCGCGGGATGCACAGGGGAGGAGAGTGGGGAAAAGCATAACACACATGAAATAGCAGCACACAAGGGAGAGGAATGGGGGGATTCCCATGGGACACACAGGGCCAAAGCCAATGGACTTATGGAAGGTGACCCGCAGGACGCACAGAGCCACAGCCAGGATGCATGTGGGGGGTGGCCTACGGGACGCACCTTCCACTTTCTGCTATGGGATGCAGAAGAGGAAGTGGATGCCGCTGTGAGCAGCCGCGGGCATCGGTAAGTGAGGCCGCAGGCCTCAAATACTACTATTATTATACTCCGGGGTCTTTTTAGACCCCGGAGTATAATAATCGGAGACCCAGGGGAGGTGATGGAACATAAAAACCAATGCTACTCTCCTCTCCTGCGATCCGCTGTCACTCCAAGCAGGCTTGGGCGCTCTGGTGACGTCATCAGGTCGCGTCTCCGGTCTCATCACGTGACATCTGTGCGCAATTAGACAGGGCCGAAAGCTGCTGGGAGTGCTCCTGTTTCCAGGATAGGTAAGTAACACTGGTTTTTATGTTTGTCACCTCCCCTGGGTCTCCGATCATTATACTCTGGCTTCTGAAAAGACCCCAGAGTATAATAAAAAGTTTGTGGGTGGGCAACTATGGGGCACAATACCGTGTGCAGGGGCCACTATGGAGCCTAATACCAGTGCAGGGGCCACTATGGAGCATTATACCGTGTGCAGGGGCCACAATGGAGCATAATACAAGTGCAGGGGCCACTAGGGAGTATAATACAAGTGCAGGGGCCACTAGGCTACCGGCGGCCACTAGGGAGCATAATACCGTGTGCAGGGGCCAATATGGAGCATATTACCGGTGTGGAAAACCTGATGCGGCCCAGACTCACCCAGACTCTACCTCCAGCGACCCCTGGGTAAATTGAGTTTGAGACCCCTGCCCCCGGCCGGCCCGCCCCCCTGGCGCCGGCCGGCCGGGCCCCCCCCCCCCCCTTCCCCCGCTGCCTCTGCCCGGCCCCCCCGCCTCTGTCCCCCCCCCCCCGCCCGCCTTGGGCCTTGCCCTCCCCCCCCCCCCCCCGCCCCCCCTCCCTCCCTGCTCGCCCCCCCTCCCCCCCCCGGCCGTTGTTTGTTTTGTGTCCGTATATAAACCTAAATGTACAGCACCATGGAATTAATAGTGGTCTATCAAATAATAATAATGGAGGGTGGCCCATGGGAAGCATAGAGGAAGAGGATGGGGAAGAGCAGCACACAAGGGAGAGGAGTGGGGAGGGGGGATTCCCACGGGACACACAGGGCAACAGCCAATGGACTTATGGGGGGTGGCCCGCAGGACGCACAGAGCCACAGCCAGGACGCATATGGGGGGTGGCCTACGGGACTCACAGGGTCACATCCAGAGGACTTGTGGCCCGAGGGATGCACAGGGGAGGAGGGTGAGCAAGCGCAGAACACAAGGGAGAGATCACAACATGCATGAAAGAGCAGCACACAAGGGAGAGAGCAGTATACAAGGGATAGAGCTGGACAGAGTTCTACTGACAGAATGGGAGGAGGAGTGGGGGGTAAGCAGGAAACAGTGCCATTGATAGTGTGAGAGGAGGCGTCCCACGGGACGCACAGGGCCACAGCCAGTGGGCTTAGGGGGGTGGCCCGCAGGACGCACAGGGCCATATTCTGAGGACTTGTGGACAGTGGTTCGCGGGATGCACAGGGGAGGAGAGTGGGGAAAAGCATAACACACATGAAATAGCAGCACACAAGGGAGAGGAATGGGGGGATTCCCATGGGACACACAGGGCCAAAGCCAATGGACTTATGGAAGGTGACCCGCAGGACGCACAGAGCCACAGCCAGGATGCATGTGGGGGGTGGCCTACGGGACGCACCTTCCACCTTCTGCTATGGGATGCAGAAGAGGAAGTGGATGCCGCTGTGAGCAGCCGCGGGCATCGGTAAGTGAGGCCGCAGGCCTCAAATACTACTATTATTATACTCCGGGGTCTTTTTAGGCCCCGGAGTATAATAATCGGAGACCCAGGGGAGGTGAAGGAACATAAAAACCAATGCTACTCACCTCTCCTGCGATCCGCTGTCACTCCGAAGCAGGCTTGGGCGCTCTGGTGACGTCATCAGGTCGCGTCTCCGGTCTCATCACGTGACGTCTGTGCGCAATTAGATAGGGCCGAAAGCTGCTGGGAGTGCTCCTGTTTCCAGGATAGGTAAGTAACACTGATTTTTATGTTTGTCACCTCCCCTGGGTCTCCGATCATTATACTATGGCTTCTGAAAAGACCCCAGAGTATAATAAAAAATTTGTGGATGGGCAACTATGGGGCACAATACTGTGTGCAGGGGCCACTATGGAGCCTAATACCAGTGCAGGGGCCACTATGGAGCATAATACCGTGTGCAGGGGCCACAATGGAGCATAATACAAGTGCAGGGGCCACTAGGGAGTATAATACCTTGTGCAGGGGCCAATATGGAGTATATTACCGATGCGGAAAACCTGATGCGGCCCAGACTCACCCAGACTCTACCTCCAGCGACCCCTGGGTAAATTGAGTTTGAGACCCCTGATCTACACCCTTGGCCTTGGTCAACACATAGAACCTCATGGTTTTCAATACCATTGTTATGCTGATGACACTCAAATATATCTCACTGGACCAGACATAAGTTCTCTGTTGTCCAGAGTTCCAGAGTGTCTAGCAGCCGTAACCTCCTTTTTCTCCTCCCACTTTCTCAAACTCAACATGGAGAAAACTGAGTTCATCATCTTTGTACCTTTGCATGGCCCCTCTACCTGACCCATCTATAAAAGTTAATGGAACCACACTTACCCCATTCCCACAGTTCCGCTGCCTTGGGATAACCTTGGACTCTAACATATCCTTCAAATCGCACATGCAAACCCTCAACACCTCCTGCCGCCTCCAACTCCATTGATCGAATCCATGACCTCATAATCTCCCGCTTAGACTACGGTAACACCCTTCTCCATGGCCTCCCAGCAAATACTCTCACCGCCAGTTGGTCACTGTTAGTATTGTATTTGTTTTGTATATTTGTATACCGAATATAAACCCAAATGTACAGCACCATGGAATTAATGGTGGTCTATCAATAATAATAATGGAGGGTGGCCCATGGGAAGCATAGAGGAAGAGGATGGGGAACAGCAGCACACAAGGGAGAGGAGTGTGGAGGGGGGATTCCCACGGGACACACAGGGCCACAGCCAATGGACTTATGGGGGATGGCCCGCAGGACGCACAGAGCCACAGCCAGGACGCATATGGGGGGTGGCCTACGGGACTCACAGGGTCACATCCAGAGGACTTGTGGCCCGAGGGATGCACAGGGGAGGAGGGTGTGGAAGTGCAGAACACAAGGGAGAGATCACAACATGCATGAAAGAGCAGCACACAAGGGAGAGAGCAGTATACAAGGGATAGAGCTGGACAGAGTTCTACTGACAGAATGGGAGGAGGAGTGGGGGGTAACCAGGAAACAGTGCCATTGATAGTGTGAGAGGAGGCGTCCCACGGGACGCACAGGGCCACAGCCAGTGGGCTTAGGGGGGTGGCCCGCAGGACGCACAGGGCCATATTCTGAGGACTTGTGGACAGTGGTTCGCGGGATGCACAGGGGAGGAGAGTGGGGAAAAGCATAACACACATGAAATAGCAGCACACAAGGGAGAGGAATGGGGGGATTCCCATGGGACACACAGGGCCAAAGCCAATGGACTTATGGAAGGTGACCCGCAGGACGCACAGAGCCACAGCCAGGATGCATGTGGGGGGTGGCCTACGGGACGCACCTTCCACTTTCTGCTATGGGATGCAGAAGAGGAAGTGGATGCCGCTGTGAGCAGCCGCGGGCATCGGTAAGTGAGGCCGCAGGCCTCAAATACTACTATTATTATACTCCGGGGTCTTTTTAGACCCCGGAGTATAATAATCGGAGACCCAGGGGAGGTGATGGAACATAAAAACCAATGCTACTCTCCTCTCCTGCGATCCGCTGTCACTCCAAGCAGGCTTGGGCGCTCTGGTGACGTCATCAGGTCGCGTCTCCGGTCTCATCACGTGACATCTGTGCGCAATTAGACAGGGCCGAAAGCTGCTGGGAGTGCTCCTGTTTCCAGGATAGGTAAGTAACACTGGTTTTTATGTTTGTCACCTCCCCTGGGTCTCCGATCATTATACTCTGGCTTCTGAAAAGACCCCAGAGTATAATAAAAAGTTTGTGGGTGGGCAACTATGGGGCACAATACCGTGTGCAGGGGCCACTATGGAGCCTAATACCAGTGCAGGGGCCACTATGGAGCATTATACCGTGTGCAGGGGCCACAATGGAGCATAATACAAGTGCAGGGGCCACTAGGGAGTATAATACAAGTGCAGGGGCCACTATGGAGCATAATACCGTGTGCAGGGGCCACTATGGAGCATACTCACCCAGACTCTACCTCCAGCGGCCCCTGGGTAAATTGAGTTGAGGCCCCTGACTCCTGGGTCAAACCATGCGATGACCCAATATATCTCACTGGCCAGCTGTTCTCTGTTGTCCAGGTTCCAGGTGTCTGCGCCGCCTCCTTTTCCCTCCCCTTTCTCCTCCTGGAGACTGGTTCTCATCTTGTCCTTTGCTGGCCCCTCTACCTGCCCATCTTGTTTGGACCACACTTACCCCATTCCCCGTTCCGCTGCCTTGGGATCCTTGGCTCCTTCCTTCCGCCTGCCCCTCAACCCTCCTGCCCCCCACTCCATGTCGAATCCATGCCTCATTCTCCCGCGCCGGTAACACCCTTCTCCATGGCCTCCCAGCAAATACTCTCACCGCCAGTGGCCCCTGTTAGTATTGTATTTGTTTTGTATACCTGTATACCGTATATAAACCTAAATGTACAGCACCATGGAATTAATGGTGGTCTATAAATAATAATAATGGAGGGTGGCCCATGGGAAGCATAGAGGAAGAGGATGGGGAAGAGCAGCACACAAGGGAGAGGAGTGGGGAGGGGGGATTCCCACACCCAGGTCACAGCCAATGGACTTATGGGGGGTGGCCCGCAGGACGCACAGAGCCACAGCCAGGACGCATATGGGGGGTGGCCTACGGGACTCACAGGGTCACATCCAGAGGATTTGTGGCCCGAGGGATGCACAGGGGAGGAGGGTGAGCAAGCGCAGAACACAAGGGACAGATCACAACATGCATGAAAGAGCAGCACACAAGGGAGAGAGCAGTATACAAGGGATAGAGCTGGACAGAGTTCTACTGACAGAATGGGAGGAGGAGTGGGGGGTAAGCAGGAAACAGTGCCATTGATAGTGTGAGAGGAGGCGTCCCACGGGACGCACAGGGCCACAGCCAGTGGGCTTAGGGGGGTGGCCCGCAGGACGCACAGGGACATAGTCTGAGGACTTGTGGACAGTGGTTCGCGGGATGCACAGGGGAGGAGAGTGGGGAAAAGCATAACACACATGAAATAGCAGCACACAAGGGAGAGGAATGGGGGGATTCCCATGGGACACACAGGGCCAAAGCCAATGGACTTATGGAAGGTGACCCGCAGGACGCACAGAGCCACAGCCAGGATGCATGTGGGGGGTGGCCTACGGGACGCACCTTCCACCTTCTGCTATGGGATGCAGAAGAGGAAGTGGATGCCGCTGTGAGCAGCCGCGGGCATCGGTAAGTGAGGCCGCAGGCCTCAAATACTACTATTATTATACTCCGGGGTCTTTTTAGACCCCGGAGTATAATAATCGGAGACCCAGGGGAGGTGATGGAACATAAAAACCAATGCTACTCACCTCTCCTGCGATCCGCTGTCACTCCAAGCAGGCTTGGGCGCTCTGGTGACGTCATCAGGTCGCGTCTCCGGTCTCATCACGTGACATCTGTGCGCAATTAGACAGGGCCGAAAGCTGCTGGGAGTGCTCCTGTTTCCAGGATAGGTAAGTAACACTGGTTTTTATGTTTGTCACCTCCCCTGGGTCTCCGATCATTATACTCTGGCTTCTGAAAAGACCCCAGAGTATAATAAAAAGTTTGTGGGTGGGCAACTATGGGGCACAATACCGTGTGCAGGGGCCACTATGGAGCCTAATACCAGTGCAGGGGCCACTATGGAGCATAATACCGTGTGCAGGGGCCACAATGGAGCATAATACAAGTGCAGGGGCCACTAGGGAGTATAATACAATGTGCAGGGGCCACTGGGGGCATAATACCGTGTGCGGGGCCATATGGAGTATATTACCGGTGTGGAAAACCTGATGCGGCCCAGACTCACCCAGACTCTACCTCCAGCGACCCCTGGGTAAATTGAGTTTGAGACCCCTGATCTACACCCTTGGCCTTGGTCAACACATGCCCGGTCCCTGCGATGCCTCAAATATTCTCCTGGCCAGCTGTTCTCTGTTGTCCAGGTTCCAGGTGTCTGCGCCGCCTCCTTTTCTCCTCCCCTTTCTCAAACTCAACATGGAGACTGGTTCATCATCTTTGTCCTTTGCTGGCCCCTCTCCTGCCCATCTATGTTTGGCCACACTTACCCCATTCCCACAGTTCCGCTGCCTTGGGTCCTTGGCTCTCTATCCTTCATCGCCTGCCCCTCACCCTCCTGCCGCCTCCCTCCATTGTCGTCCTGCCTCTTCTCCCGCTGCTCGGTCCCCTTCTCCATGGCCTCCCGCTCTCTCACCGCCGTTGGTCCTGTTGTTTGTATTTGTTTTGTATATTGCCGTATATAAACCCAAATGTACAGCACCATGGAATTAATGGTGGTCTATAAATAATAATAATGGAGGGTGGCCCATGGGAAGCATAGAGGAAGAGGATGGGGAACAGCAGCACACAAGGGAGAGGAGTGGGGAGGGGGGATTCCCACGGGACACACAGGGCAACAGCCAATGGACTTATGGGGGGTGGCCCGCAGGACGCACAGAGCCACAGCCAGGACGCATATGGGGGGTGGCCTACGGGACTCACAGGGTCACATCCAGAGGACTTGTGGCCCGAGGGATGCACAGGGGAGGAGGGTGAGCAAGCGCAGAACACAAGGGAGAGATCACAACATGCATGAAAGAGCAGCACACAAGGGAGAGAGCAGTATACAAGGGATAGAGCTGGACAGAGTTCTACTGACAGAATGGGAGGAGGAGTGGGGGGTAAGCAGGAAACAGTGCCATTGATAGTGTGAGAGGAGGCGTCCCACGGGACGCACAGGGCCACAGCCAGTGGGCTTAGGGGGGTGGCCCGCAGGACGCACAGGGCCATAGTCTGAGGACTTGTGGACAGTGGTTCGCGGGATGCACAGGGGAGGAGAGTGGGGAAAAGCATAACACACATGAAATAGCAGCACACAAGGGAGAGGAATGGGGGGATTCCCATGGGACACACAGGGCCAAAGCCAATGGACTTATGGAAGGTGACCCGCAGGACGCACAGAGCCACAGCCAGGATGCATGTGGGGGGTGGCCTACGGGACGCACCTTCCACCTTCTGCTATGGGATGCAGAAGAGGAAGTGGATGCCGCTGTGAGCAGCCGCGGGCATCGGTAAGTGAGGCCGCAGGCCTCAAATACTACTATTATTATACTCCGGGGTCTTTTTAGACCCCGGAGTATAATAATCGGAGACCCAGGGGAGGTGAAGGAACATAAAAACCAATGCTACTCACCTCTCCTGCGATCCGCTGTCACTCCGAGCAGGCTTGGGCGCTCTGGTGACGTCATCAGGTCGCGTCTCCGGTCTCATCACGTGACGTCTGTGCGCAATTAGATAGGGCCGAAAGCTGCTGGGAGTGCTCCTGTTTCCAGGATAGGTAAGTAACACTGATTTTTATGTTTGTCACCTCCCCTGGGTCTCCGATCATTATACTATGGCTTCTGAAAAGACCCCAGAGTATAATAAAAAATTTGTGGATGGGCAACTATGGGGCACAATACTGTGTGCAGGGGCCACTATGGAGCCTAATACCAGTGCAGGGGCCACTATGGAGCATAATACCGTGTGCAGGGGCCACAATGGAGCATAATACAAGTGCAGGGGCCACTAGGGAGTATAATACCTTGTGCAGGGGCCAATATGGAGTATATTACCGATGCGGAAAACCTGATGCGGCCCAGACTCACCCAGACTCTACCTCCAGCGGCCCCTGGGTAAATTGAGTTTGAGACCCCTGATCTACACCCTTGGCCTTGGTCAACACATAGAACCTCATGGTTTTCAATACCATTGTTATGCTGATGACACTCAAATATATCTCACTGGACCAGACATAAGTTCTCTGTTGTCCAGAGTTCCAGAGTGTCTAGCAGCCGTAACCTCCTTTTTCTCCTCCCACTTTCTCAAACTCAACATGGAGAAAACTGAGTTCATCATCTTTGTACCTTTGCATGGCCCCTCTACCTGACCCATCTATAAAAGTTAATGGAACCACACTTACCCCATTCCCACAGTTCCGCTGCCTTGGGATAACCTTGGACTCTAACATATCCTTCAAACCGCACATGCAAACCCTCAAAACCTCCTGCCACCTCCAACTCCATTGATCGAATCGATGCCCTCATAATCTCCCGCTTAGACTACTGTAACACCCTTCTCCATGGCCTCACAGCAAATACTCTCACCGCCAATTGGTCACTGTTAGTATTGTATTTGTTTTGTATATTTGTATACTGTATATAAACCCAAATGTACAGCACCATGGAATTAATGGTGGTCTATAAATAATAATAATGGAGGGTGGCCCATGGGAAGCATAGAGGAAGAGGATGGGGAACAGCAGCACACAAGGGAGAGGAGTGGGGAGGGGGGATTCCCACGGGACACACAGGGCCAACAGCCAATGGACTTATGGGGGATGGCCCGCAGAACGCACAGAGCCACAGCCAGGACGCATATGGGGGGTGGCCTACGGGACTCACAGGGTCACATCCAGAGGACTTGTGGCCCGAGGGATGCACAGGGGAGGAGGGTGAGCAAGCGCAGAACACAAGGGAGAGATCACAACATGCATGAAAGAGCAGCACACAAGGGAGAGAGCTGTATACAAGGGATAGAGCAGGACAGAGTTCTACTGACAGAATGGGAGGAGGAGTGGGGGGTAAGCAGGAAACAGTGCCATTGATAGTGTGAGAGGAGGCGTCCCACGGGACGCACAGGGCCACAGCCAGTGGGCTTAGGGGGGTGGCCCGCAGGACGCACAGGGACATAGTCTGAGGACTTGTGGACAGTGGTTTGCGGGATGCACAGGGGAGGAGAGTGGGGAAAAGCATAACACACATGAAATAGCAGCACACAAGGGAGAGGAATGGGGGGATTCCCATGGGACACACAGGGCCAAAGCCAATGGACTTATGGGGGGGGGGTGACCCCCAGGACGCACAGAGCCACAGCCAGGATGCATGTGGGGGGTGGCCTACGGGACGCACCTTGCACCTTCTGCTATGGGATGCAGAAGAGGAAGTGGATGCCGCTGTGAGCAGCCGCGGGCATCGGTAAGTGAGGCCGCAGGCCTCAAATACTACTATTATTATACTCCGGGGTCTTTTTAGACCCCGGAGTATAATAATCGGAGACCCAGGGGAGGTGAAGGAACATAAAAACCAATGCTACTCACCTCTCCTGCGATCCGCTGTCACTCCGAGCAGGCTTGGGCGCTCTGGTGACGTCATCAGGTCGCGTCTCCGGTCTCATCACGTGACGTCTGTGCGCAATTAGACAGGGCCGAAAGCTGCTGGGAGTGCTCCTGTTTCCAGGATAGGTAAGTAACACTGGTTTTTATGTTTGTCACCTCCCCTGGGTCTCCGATCATTATACTCTGGCTTCTGAAAAGACCCCAGAGTATAATAAAAAGTTTGTGGGTGGGCAACTATGGGGCACAATACCGTGTGCAGGGGCCACTATGGAGCCTAATACCAGTGCAGGGGCCACTATGGAGCATTATACCGTGTGCAGGGGCCACAATGGAGCATAATACAAGTGCAGGGGCCACTAGGGAGTATAATACCGAGGGGCGGGGCCCCCAGGGGGCCAAAAACCGTGTGCAGGGGCCAATATGGAGCATATTACCGGTGTGGAAAACCTGATGCGGCCCAGACTCACCCAGACTCTACCTCCAGCGGCCCCTGGGTAAATTGAGTTTGAGACCCCTGATCTACACCCTGGCCTGGTCACACATCCCCGGAGCCTCATTCTCCTGGCCGCGTCTCGTTGTCCAGGTTCCAGGTGCGCGCCGCCTCCTTTTCTCCTCCCCTTTCTCAACTCCTGGAGCTGGTTCTCTCTTTGTCCTTTGCATGGCCCCTCTCCTGCCCTCTTGTTTGGCCCCTTCCCCATTCCCCGTTCCGCTGCCTTGGGTCCTTGGCTCTCTTCCTTCCGCCTGCCCCTCCCCTCCTGCCGCCTCCCTCCTTGTCGTCCTGCCTCTTCTCCCGCTGCTCGGTCCCCTTCTCCTGGCCTCCCGCTCTCTCCCGCCGTTGGTCCTGTTGTTTGTTTTGTTTTGTTTTTGTTCCGTATATAAACCCAAATGTACAGCACCATGGAATTAATGGTGGTCTATAAATAATAATAATGGAGGGTGGCCCATGGGAAGCATAGAGGAAGAGGATGGGGAACAGCAGCACACAAGGGAGAGGAGTGGGGAGGCGGGGATTCCCACGGGACACACAGGGCAACAGCCAATGGACTTATGGGGGATGGCCCGCAGGACGCACAGAGCCACAGCCAGGACGCATATGGGGGGTGGCCTACGGGACTCACAGGGTCACATCCAGAGGACTTGTGGCCCGAGGGATGCACAGGGGAGGAGGGTGAGCAAGCGCAGAACACAAGGGAGAGATCACAACATGCATGAAAGAGCAGCACACAAGGGAGAGAGCAGTATACAAGGGATAGAGCTGGACAGAGTTCTACTGACAGAATGGGAGGAGGAGTGGGGGGTAAGCAGGAAACAGTGCCATTGATAGTGTGAGAGGAGGCGTCCCACGGGACGCACAGGGCCACAGCCAGTGGGCTTAGGGGGGTGGCCCGCAGGACGCACAGGGCCATATTCTGAGGACTTGTGGACAGTGGTTCGCGGGATGCACAGGGGAGGAGAGTGGGGAAAAGCATAACACACATGAAATAGCAGCACACAAGGGAGAGGAATGGGGGGATTCCCATGGGACACACAGGGCCAAAGCCAATGGACTTATGGAAGGTGACCCGCAGGACGCACAGAGCCACAGCCAGGATGCATGTGGGGGGTGGCCTACGGGACGCACCTTCCACCTTCTGCTATGGGATGCAGAAGAGGAAGTGGATGCCGCTGTGAGCAGCCGCGGGCATCGGTAAGTGAGGCCGCAGGCCTCAAATACTACTATTATTATACTCCGGGGTCTTTTTAGACCCCGGAGTATAATAATCGGAGACCCAGGGGAGGTGAAGGAACATAAAAACCAATGCTACTCACCTCTCCTGCGATCCGCTGTCACTCCGAGCAGGCTTGGGCGCTCTGGTGACGTCATCAGGTCGCGTCTCCGGTCTCATCACGTGACGTCTGTGCGCAATTAGATAGGGCCGAAAGCTGCTGGGAGTGCTCCTGTTTCCAGGATAGGTAAGTAACACTGATTTTTATGTTTGTCACCTCCCCTGGGTCTCCGATCATTATACTATGGCTTCTGAAAAGACCCCAGAGTATAATAAAAAATTTGTGGATGGGCAACTATGGGGCACAATACTGTGTGCAGGGGCCACTATGGAGCCTAATACCAGTGCAGGGGCCACTATGGAGCATAATACCGTGTGCAGGGGCCACAATGGAGCATAATACAAGTGCAGGGGCCACTAGGGAGTATAATACCTTGTGCAGGGGCCAATATGGAGTATATTACCGATGCGGAAAACCTGATGCGGCCCAGACTCACCCAGACTCTACCTCCAGCGACCCCTGGGTAAATTGAGTTTGAGACCCCTGATCTACACCCTTGGCCTTGGTCAACACATAGAACCTCATGGTTTTCAATACCATTGTTATGCTGATGACACTCAAATATATCTCACTGGACCAGACATAAGTTCTCTGTTGTCCAGAGTTCCAGAGTGTCTAGCAGCCGTAACCTCCTTTTTCTCCTCCCACTTTCTCAAACTCAACATGGAGAAAACTGAGTTCATCATCTTTGTACCTTTGCATGGCCCCTCTACCTGACCCATCTATAAAAGTTAATGGAACCACACTTACCCCATTCCCACAGTTCCGCTGCCTTGGGATAACCTTGGACTCTAACATATCCTTCAAATCGCACATGCAAACCCTCAACACCTCCTGCCGCCTCCAACTCCATTGATCGAATCGATGACCTCATAATCTCCCGCTTAGACTACGGTAACACCCTTCTCCATGGCCTCCCAGCAAATACTCTCACCGCCAGTTGGTCACTGTTAGTATTGTATTTGTTTTGTATATTTGTATACCGAATATAAACCCAAATGTACAGCACCATGGAATTAATGGTGGTCTATCAATAATAATAATGGAGGGTGGCCCATGGGAAGCATAGAGGAAGAGGATGGGGAACAGCAGCACACAAGGGAGAGGAGTGGGGAGGGGGGATTCCCACGGGACACACAGGGCCACAGCCAATGGACTTATGGGGGATGGCCCGCAGAACGCACAGAGCCACAGCCAGGACGCATATGGGGGGTGGCCTACGGGACTCACAGGGTCACATCCAGAGGACTTGTGGCCCGAGGGATGCACAGGGGAGGAGGGTGAGGAAGTGCAGAACACAAGGGAGAGATCACAACATGCATGAAAGAGCAGCACACAAGGGAGAGAGCAGTATACAAGGGATAGAGCAGGACAGAGTTCTACTGACAGAATGGGAGGAGGAGTGTGGGGGTAACCAGGAAACAGTGCCATTGATAGTGTGAGAGGAGGCGTCCCACGGGACGCACAGGGCCACAGCCAGTGGGCTTAGGGGGGTGGCCCGCAGGACGCACAGGGCCATATTCTGAGGACTTGTGGACAGTGGTTCGCGGGATGCACAGGGGAGGAGAGTGGGGAAAAGCATAACACACATGAAATAGCAGCACACAAGGGAGAGGAATGGGGGGATTCCCATGGGACACACAGGGCCAAAGCCAATGGACTTATGGGGGGAAGGTGACCCGCAGGACGCACAGAGCCACAGCCAGGATGCATGTGGGGGGTGGCCTACGGGACGCACCTTCCACCTTCTGCTATGGGATGCAGAAGAGGAAGTGGATGCCGCTATGAGCAGCCGCGGGCATCGGTAAGTGAGGCCGCAGGCCTCAAATACTACTATTATTATACTCCGGGGTCTTTTTAGACCCCGGAGTATAATAATCGGAGACCCAGGGGAGGTGAAGGAACATAAAAACCAATGCTACTCACCTCTCCTGCGATCCGCTGTCACTCCAAGCAGGCTTGGGCGCTCTGGTGACGTCATCAGGTCGCGTCTCCGGTCTCATCACGTGACGTCTGTGCGCAATTAGACAGGGCCGAAAGCTGCTGGGAGTGCTCCTGTTTCCAGGATAGGTAAGTAACACTGATTTTTATGTTTGTCACCTCCCCTGGGTCTCCGATCATTATACTCTGGCTTCTGAAAAGACCCCAGAGTATAATAAAAAGTTTGTGGATGGGCAACTATGGGGCACAATACCGTGTGCAGGGGCCACTATGGAGCCTAATACCAGTGCAGGGGCCACTATGGAGCATAATACCGTGTGCAGGGGCCACAATGGAGCATAATACAAGTGCAGGGGCCACTAGGGAGCATAATACCATGTGCAGGGGCCAATATGGAGTATATTACCGATGTGGAAAACCTGATGCGGCCCAGACTCACCCAGACTCTACCTCCAGCGGCCCCTGGGTAAATTGAGTTTGAGGCCCCTGATCTACACCCTTGGCCTTGGTCAACACATAGAACCTCATGGTTTTCAATACCATTGCTATGCTGATGACACTCAAATATATCTCACTGGACCAGACATAAGTTCTCTGTTGTCCAGAGTTCCAGAGTGTCTAGCAGCCGTAACCTCCTTTTTCTCCTCCCACTTTCTCAAACTCAACATGGAGAAAACTGAGTTCATCATCTTTGTACCTTTGCATGGCCCCTCTACCTGACCCATCTATAAAAGTTAATGGAACCACACTTACCCCATTCCCACAGTTCCGCTGCCTTGGGATAACCTTGGACTCTAACATATCCTTCAAACCGCACATGCAAACCCTCAAAACCTCCTGCCACCTCCAACTCCATTGATCGAATCGATGCCCTCATAATCTCCCGCTTAGACTACTGTAACACCCTTCTCCATGGCCTCACAGCAAATACTCTCACCGCCAATTGGTCACTGTTAGTATTGTATTTGTTTTGTATATTTGTATACCGTATATAAACCCAAATGTACAGCACCATGGAATTAATGGTGGTCTATCAATAATAATAATGGAGGGTGGCCCATGGGAAGCATAGAGGAAGAGGATGGGGAACAGCAGCACACAAGGGAGAGGAGTGTGGAGGGGGGATTCCCACGGGACACACAGGGCAACAGCCAATGGACTTATGGGGGATGGCCCGCAGAACGCACAGAGCCACAGCCAGGACGCATATGGGGGGTGGCCTACGGGACTCAAAGGGTCACATCCAGAGGACTTGTGGCCCGAGGGATGCACAGGGGAGGAGGGTGAGCAAGCGCAGAACACAAGGGAGAGATCACAACATGCATGAAAGAGCAGCACACAAGGGAGAGAGCAGTATACAAGGGATAGAGCAGGACAGAGTTCTACTGACAGAATGGGAGGAGGAGTGTGGGGGTAACCAGGAAACAGTGCCATTGATAGTGTGAGAGGAGGCGTCCCACGGGACGCACAGGGCCACAGCCAGTGGGCTTAGGGGGGTGGCCCGCAGGACGCACAGGGACATAGTCTGAGGACTTGTGGACAGTGGTTTGCGGGATGCACAGGGGAGGAGAGTGGGGAAAAGCATAACACACATGAAATAGCAGCACACAAGGGAGAGGAATGGGGGGATTCCCATGGGACACACAGGGCCAAAGCCAATGGACTTATGGGGGGGGGGTGACCCCCAGGACGCACAGAGCCACAGCCAGGATGCATGTGGGGGGTGGCCTACGGGACGCACCTTCCACCTTCTGCTATGGGATGCAGAAGAGGAAGTGGATGCCGCTGTGAGCAGCCGCGGGCATCGGTAAGTGAGGCCGCAGGCCTCAAATACTACTATTATTATACTCCGGGGTCTTTTTAGACCCCGGAGTATAATAATCGGAGACCCAGGGGAGGTGAAGGAACATAAAAACCAATGCTACTCACCTCTCCTGCGATCCGCTGTCACTCCGAGCAGGCTTGGGCGCTCTGGTGACGTCATCAGGTCGCGTCTCCGGTCTCATCACGTGACGTCTGTGCGCAATTAGACAGGGCCGAAAGCTGCTGGGAGTGCTCCTGTTTCCAGGATAGGTAAGTAACACTGGTTTTTATGTTTGTCACCTCCCCTGGGTCTCCGATCATTATACTCTGGCTTCTGAAAAGACCCCAGAGTATAATAAAAAGTTTGTGGGTGGGCAACTATGGGGCACAATACCGTGTGCAGGGGCCACTATGGAGCCTAATACAAGTGCAGGGGCCACTATGAAGCATTATACCGTGTGCAGGGGCCACAATGGGCTGCTAACGGCGGGGCCCGGGGTAATACAAGTGCAGGGGCCACTAGGGAGCATAATACCATGTGCAGGGGCCAATATGGAGCATATTACCGATGTGGAAAACCTGATGCGGCCCAGACTCACCCAGACTCTACCTCCAGCGGCCCCCGGGTAAATTGAGTTTGAGACCCCTGACCACCCTTGGCCTGGCCCGACCTCGGTTTCCCTTGCGCGTGCCCTCTCCTGGCCGCGCTCGGCCGCCGGGCCGCCGCCCCCTCCTCCCCTTTCCCTCCTGGGCGGCTCTCTTGCCTTCGGCCCCCCCGCCCCGTTGGCCCCCCCCCCCCGTTCGCCCGGTCCTGCTCCTCCTTCCCGCCTGCCCTCCCTCCGCCCCTCCCTCCTTGTCGCTGCCCTCCTCCCGCTGCCGCCCCTCCTGGCCTCCGCCTCTCCCCCTGGTCCGGTTGTTTGGTTGCCGTATATAAACCCAAATGTACAGCACCATGGAATTAATAGTGGTCTATAAATAATAATAATGGAGGGTGGCCCATGGGAAGCATAGAGAAAGAGGATGGGGAAGAGCAGCACACAAGGGAGAGGAGTGGGGAGGGGGGATTCCCACGACACACAGGGCAACAGCCAATGGACTTATGGGGGGTGGCCCGCAGGACGCACAGAGCCACAGCCAGGACGCATATGGGGGGTGGCCTACGGGACTCACAGGGTCACATCCAGAGGATTTGTGGCCCGAGGGATGCACAGGGGAGGAGGGTGAGCAAGCGCAGAACACAAGGGACAGATCACAACATGCATGAAAGAGCAGCACACAAGGGAGAGAGCAGTATACAAGGGATAGAGCAGGACAGAGTTCTACTGACAGAATGGGAGGAGGAGTGTGGGGTAAGCAGGAAACCGTGCCATTGATAGTGTGAGAGGAGGCGTCCCACGGGACGCACAGGGCCACAGCCAGTGGGCTTAGGGGGGTGGCCCGCAGGACGCACAGGGCCATAGTCTGAGGACTTGTGGACAGTGGTTCGCGGGATGCACAGGGGAGGAGAGTGGGGAAAAGCATAACACACATGAAATAGCAGCACACAAGGGAGAGGAATGGGGGGATTCCCATGGGACACACAGGGCCAAAGCCAATGGACTTATGGGGGGGTGACCCGCAGGACGCACAGAGCCACAGCCAGGATGCATGTGGGGGGTGGCCTACGGGACGCACAGGGTCACAGACAATACTCCATGTCTCTACTTACTGCTTTCAGTTTTTTTGGCTCCGATAAATCATCCTATATTTTCTAGATTTTATTTCTGTAAATGTTGATTATGGATTACAGGTAATAAAAACCCAAATCTAAGAAAATAAGAATATTGTAAAAAAGTTCAGTATTGTAAATTCAGTGTGTCACCTGCCAAGGTTTCCTTAGCCTTAAAATGGTCCCTCAGTCTGGTTCAGTAGGACACACAATCATGGAAGACACTGATTATGAATTGTATTACTGAAATGAATGAACGTTTCAAAAATATTCTAATTTATTGAGATGCACCTGTATTTTTTAAGAATTTTTGATTATTTTAGTTTTAATTTTTGGCAATTGTTTTTCTTTAAGTACAGTATTCTGATATTTTCTCTCTGTCCACTAAAGCCTGATAGCAGCCTTACACTTGCTAATTCTGTTGGGGTTTCATTTCAGCAGTGACATCATTTACATCACAAGCAAGACTGACTCTTCACACCTCTGTAGGTAACACCCATTGTGATCCATGTTTGCAAACTCTACTGATAATAGATGACATCACAGCTTATCTATGTCATTTTTATCTATGCAAAAACCAAACTCTACCATAGACCTGAATGAATCAGCTCCAGTCTATTGATGTCTATGACCATGACTATGATGTAAAACATATCACTAAATACTGTTAACAAAGCATTGGTGAAGCTCAGGCAAGATGGCTGCCCCCATGATCATGTACAGAAAATGGAATTTTAAAAAAATCTACAATCAGAAAATAAATACAGATTAGGAAAAAGTGATATATTTCACTATCTGCATTTAATAAATACATTGAAAAATTGGAGATACTTTCCTGTATATATATATAGAGAGAGAGAGAGAGAGAGAGTGAACCTGGCCCTTTGCGCAACCCAGGATCTCCACGCAAGAATGAGCTGAAAACCAGAAAGTGGAGTAGAGATGAGACAGGAGGGCAGCTGAAATCTTGAGATGAGAGACGCCCTTTATGCTCAGGCCTCACATTGCGGAAAAGCTGCCTTTTTGTTGCAGATTTTGCTGAATTATTATAGGGGTATTCCCATCTCAAGGATCATATTCAGACTTGAATTCGCCATCTCTCTACTTACTGCTTTCAGTTTTTAAGCTCTAATAAATGGTAGATCAATTTCTTAAAAGTAAAGTTTTACCAAAAATGGCCAATTTTTAAAACCAAGCTTTTATGAGAAACATATTTTTCCTCATGTTGCAGAAAAGCTGCTTTTTTGTTGCAGATTTTGCTGTGGGTTTTTTAGGGGGTTAAAACATAAATAAAAGTATATTATAATGGCTGTTATATATGATGGGGCTATTATAAAGGGGGAGACTTTTATGTATAAAGGGGCCTAGTATTTATAATGGGGGAACTATTATACTTAAGGGGCAGTATTATAAGAGGAATTATATACAAGGGGGCTATTCTAAGGGGGGAGACTGTTATATATAATCGGGCTATTAAATATAAATGGACTATTATAAGGAGGAACTATTATATATTAGGGGGCTGTTATAAGGGGGAGACATATATAAGGGGGCTATTATTTATAATGGAGGGACTCTTTTATATAAGGAGGACTATTATAAGAGAGGAATTATTATATATAAGGGGGCTATTATAAGGGGGGAAGGTTGTATATAAGGGAGCTATTATAGGAGAGGAACTATTATATAAAAGGTTTGCTGTTATAAGGAGCTATTATGTGTAAGGGAGGAACTATTATATATAAGGAGGCGTCTGTTATATATAAATGGGGCTATATAAGGGGGAGGGGGAGACTATTATACATAAGGGAGGTAATTATATGAGAGAAATTATTAAATATAGGGGGGGGGCATTATAGGAGGAAATTATTATGTATAAGGGGGGTATTATAAGGGGGAAACATAAGGCAGGCTATTATTTATAAGGGAATAACTATTTATAATAGGCTTATAATAAGGTGGGAAATCATACATATACGGAGGTGGCTATTACAATGTGGTCGCTTTTATTTATAAGAGGGAAACTTTTATAAGGAGGGGTATTTTTAAAGGGGCTATTATTTATAAGGGGGAACTATTATTTATAAGAGGGCTAATATTTATAAGGGGGAACTATGATGGGAACTATTTATAAGGGGGCTAATATTGATAATGTGGACTATTATTTATAAGGTGAACTATTATTCATCAGAGGGCTATTATTAGCAAGGGGGACTATTTATAAGGGAGCACTTTTATTTATGAGGGGGCTATTACTGATTTGGGGCACTGTTTCTAAGCAGGGATTATTATTTATAAGGAGGCGCTATAATAACTGATGAGGGGGTCCAAAAATCTATTAGGCGGTACAAAGGTGGTTATTTGAATTGTGTGTGGGCATAAGTGGGGTAGTTGTTACTGTTTTGGTGGCAGAAAGGGGGTGTTATTAAAGGGGCTGCCACTGGAATTATGATGGTGTTGTTGATATATCAGCATTTGGGGCCCCGATTTTAATTTTGCCCAGGGCCACAGTTTGTCTAAAACCGGCCCTGCCTATTCCTGCAATCTTCACTACTAGACAGTGCTGCAAATAATATCCTGATGTTGGCCATGGATCAGGGACATCATCTGCAGAGGTGCTGTGATGATGCAGGACACAAGCACAGGGCCACAGTGACAATGGTGAAAAGCAGGAAATACAAGTTAGGAAACACATAGGCTAGTGATACAGTGGCCCATGGTGGGGAAGAGCAAAACATAGAGCAGGACACAACAGATAGAGCAGGAAACATGAATGCCAAAATAGTCTAGGCCTAGGAGCCATATTAGCAACCTTACCTTCTCCTTATGGAAGATCTTGTCCAGCAGGTTTACATTGTGGAAGATGCTCTGGTGGTGAAGGGACATGCACTTTTCGCAGCCGGCTTGCTCAGTTCTTGCAGAAAAGCTCTAACTTGAACTCGGAATGCTCCTCACAGGAAGTCTTGTCTCATCCCCTGGTGATCGGTTCAGGGCCTCCACACGTTGCCCCCACAGTTTGGCTCTCTTTGTTCTTCTTGGTCTGTGGTTGTATTCTGACCACCTCGGCCACGGTGGTGTTGATGGGAAGCGAATCCAGGCCACCAGCCAGTGTAGTCACTTTGCAGCAGAGCAGACTGGAAACGTTCTTGTACTGGCAGCAACTGGGCTGAACCAGTGTCCACGTACAGGGATTGGTGCATTCCTGCACACAGCTCTTACAAGATTTATGGGAGCAGCGAGGCAGCATTACCAGATCTTAGAAGGCTCCCAGACACAGCACACAAGTCTGACTGGCCTCCATCTCCTCTGATGCCACAATATGAACACCTGAATCCCTTGTAAAGAGAGAGGCGGGGCCACGTGTGTAGTCTGCTGATTGGCCGGTGTGCTGTGTGTGGGCGGGCTGTGGTCTCACCAGTCCAGTTGTGAATGTGACCCCCGCCCCTTCTGAGTTATAATTGTGGTCATTCTGGAATCATCCAGATTTACTGCCCACATTGTGCTGTGGTGAATTTGTTATTTGTTTTCAATGTGGATTTCATTACAGCTACCATGTGCTCTGCCCATCTGGAGTGATAGCTTTTGGTACATACAGGAACAATTTGGCAAATTGATTTTGGTGAATTTATTAATGGGGTTGTCCAGGTATTACTTTTTTTTATAGCCAATCCTTAAGATAGGCCATAAATATATGATTGTTATATATGTTGTTGTGCTATATGGGGCTACTATACACAATACATACTATACACAACACAGGGCTAGAAATAGTTGGCTCTGGTCCAAGTACGAGCATCGGAAGCTGCCCCATATAGCTGACTGGTGCAGGGGCTGCCTGTCGCCCCCTACCGATCATATATATTTATGGCCTAAACTAAAGATAGACCATAAAAATTAATTACTGGACAACTCTTTGAAGACTGGCAACTCCCCCGACTGTTGCGAGGCGCTCTTGAATTATTATAGGGGTATTCCAATCTCAATGATCATATTCAGACTTGAATACTCCATCTCTCTACTTACTGCTTTCAGTTTTTAGGCTCTGATAAGTGGTAGATCAGTTGTTTAAAAGTAAAATGTCACCAAAAATGGCCAATTTTTAAAACCAAGCTTTTATGAGAAACATATTTTTAAAGAATTATTTTATTTTTATTTTTCAGTAATTGTTTTTTTAAGTACAGTATGCTGATATTTTCTCTCTGTCTGGTTCAGTAGGACACACAATCATGGAAGATGCTGATTATGAATTGAATTACTGAAATTAATGAACGTTTCAAAAATATTCAAATTTATTGAGATGCACCTGTATTTTTTTAAGAATTTTTGATTTTAGTTTTAATTTTTGGCAATTGTTTTTTTTAAGTACAGTATTCTGATATTTTCTCTCTGTCCACTAAAGCCTGATAGCAGCCTTACACTTGCTAATTCTGTGGGGGTTTCATTTCAGCAGTGACCTCATTTACATCACAAGCAAGACTGACTCTGCCTGCACACCTCTGTAGGTAACACCCATTGTGATCCATGTTTGCAAACTCTACTGATAATAGATGACATCACAGCTTATCTATGTCACTTATGTATGCAAAAAGCAAACTCTACCATAGACCTGAATGAATCAGCTCCAGTCTCTTGATGTCTATGACCATGTAAAACACATGTAAAACACATCACTAAATACTGTTAACAAAGCAGAGGTGAAGCTAAGACAAGATGGTCATCCCCATGAGCATGTACAGAAAATGGAATTTTAAAAAATCTACAGAAAAAAAATCAGAAAATAAATGCAGATTAGGAAAAAGTGATATATTTCACTATCTGTATTTAATAAATACATAAAAAAATTGGAGACACTTTCCTGTGTGTGTGTGTATATATATATATAAGTGCATCTCAATAAATTAGAATATATTTGAAACGTTCATTCATTTCAGTATTTCAGTAATACAATTCATAATCAGCGTCTTCCATGATTGTGTGTCCTAATGAACCAGACTGAGGGACCATTTAAAGGCTTAGGAAACCTTGGCAGGTGACACACTGAATTTACAATACTGAACTTTTTTACAATATTCTAATTTTCTTAGATTTGGGTTTTTATTACCTGTAATCCATAATCAACAGTTACAGAAATAGAATCTAGAAAATATAGGTCACTTTTTTAAATTTAATTATTGAAAGAATAACTATTTATAATAGACTTATGGAGGTGGCTATTATAATGTGGTCGCTTTTATTTATAAGAGGGAAATTTTATAAGGAGGGTATTTTTAAAGGGGCTAATATTTATAAGGGGGAACTATTATTTATAAGAGGGCTAATATTGATAATGTGGACTATTATTTATTAGGTGAACTATTATTCATCAGAGGGCTATTATTAACAAGGGGGACTATTTATAAGGGAGCACTTTTATTTATGAGGGGGCTATTACTGATTTGGGGCACTGTTTATAAGCAAGGACTATTATTTATAAGGCGGCGCTATAATAACTGATGAGGGGGTGCAAAAATCTATTAGGCGGTACAAAGGTGGTTATTTGAATTGTGTGTGGGCATAAGTGGGGTAGTTGTTACTGTTTTGGTGGCAGAAAGGGGGTGTTATTAAAGGGGCTGCCACTGGAAATATGATGGTGTTGTTGATATATCAGCATTTGGGGCCCCGATTTTAATTTTGCCCAGGGCCACAGTTTGTCTAAAACCGGCCCTGCCTATTCCTGCAATCTTCACTACTAGACAGTGCTGCAAATAATATCCTGATGTTGGCCATGGATCAGGGACATCATCTGCAGAGGTGCTGTGATGATGCAGGACACAAGCACAGGGCCACAGTGACAATGGTGAAAAGCAGGAAATACAAGTTAGGAAACACATAGGCTAGTGATACAGTGGCCCGTGGTGGGGAAGAGCAGAACATACAGGAGAAAGCAGAACACATGGGAGAGAGCAGGACACAACAGAAAGAGCAGGAAACATGAATGCCAAAATAGTCTAGGCCTAGGAGCCATATTAGTAACCTTACCATTGTGGAAGATGCTCTGGTGGTGAAGGGACACGCATTCGCAGCCGGCTTGCTCAGTTCTTGCAGAAAATTCCAGCTTGAACTTGGAATGCTCCTCACAGGAAGTCTTGTCTCATCCCCTGGTGATCGGGTCAGGGCCTCCACACGTTGCCCCCACAGTTTGGCTCTCTTTGTTCTTCTTGGTCTGTGGTTGTATTCTGACCACCTCGGCCACGGTGGTGTTGATGGGAAGCGCTTCCAAGCCACCAGCCAGTGTAGTCACTTTGCAGCAGAGTAGACTGGAAACGTTCTCGTACTGGCAGCAACTGGGCTGAACCAGTGTCCACGTACAGGGGTTGGTGCATTCCTGCACACAGCTCTTACAAGATTTATGGGAGCAGCGAGGCAGAATTACCAGATATTAGAAGACTCCCAGGCACAGCATACAGGTCAGACTGGCCTCCATCTCCTCTGATGCCACAATATGAACACCTGAATCCCTTGGCAAACAGAGAGGCGGGGCCACGTGTGTAGACTGCTGATTGGCCGGTGTGCTGTGTGTGGGCGGGCTGTGGTCTCACCAGTCCAGTTGTGAATGTGACCCCCGCCCCTTCTGAGTTGTAATTGTGGTCATTCTGGAATCATCCAGATTTACCGCCCACATTGCCCTGTGGTGAATTTGTTATTTGTTTTTAATTTGCATTTCATTACAGTTACCATGTGCTCTGCCCATCTGGAGTGAAAGCTTTTGGTACATACAGGAACAATTTCCTACCTGGAGGCAGACTTTGGGGAATTTATTAATTCACAATACGTACTATACACAACACAGGGCTAGAAATAGTTGGCTCTGGTCCAAGTACGAGCATCGGAAGCTGCCCCATATAGCTGACTGGTGCAGGGGCTGCCTGTCGCCCCCTACCGATCATATATATTTATGGCCTAAACTAAAGATAGACCATAAAAATTAATTACTGGACAACTCTTTGAAGACTGGCAACTCCCCGACTGTTGCGAGGCGCTCTTGAATTATTATAGGGGTATTCCCATCTCAATGATCATATTCAGACTTGAATACTCCATCTCTCTACTTACTGCTTTCAGTTTTTAGGCTCTGATAAGTGGTAGATCAGTTTTTTAAAAGTAAAGTGTCACCAAAAATGGTCAATTTTTAAAACCAAGCTTTTATGAGAAACATATTTTTAAAGAATTATTTTATTTTTATTTTTCAGTAATTGTTTTTTTAAGTACAGTATGCTGATATTTTCTCTCTGTCTGGTTCAGTAGGACACACAATCATGGAAGACGCTGATTATGAATTGAATTACTGAAATTAATGAACGTTTCAAAAATATTCAAATTTATTGAGATGCACCTGTATTTTTTTAAGAATTTTTGATTTTAGTTTTAATTTTTGGCAATTGTTTTTTTTAAGTACAGTATTCTGATATTTTCTCTCTGTCCACTAAAGCCTGATAGCAGCTTTACACTTGCTAATTCTGTAGGGGGTTTCATTTCAGCAGTGACCTCATTTACATCACAAGCAAGACTAACTCTGCCTGCACACCTCTGTAGGTAACACCCATTGTGATCCATGTTTGCAAACTCTACTGATAATAGATGACATCACAGCTTATCTATGTCACTTATGTATGCAAAAAGCAAACTACCATAGACCTGAATGAATCAGCTCCAGTCTCTTGATGTCTATGACCATGTAAAACACATGTAAAACACATCACTAAATACTGTTAACAAAGCAGAGGTGAAGCTAAGACAAGATGGTCATCCCCATGAGCATGTACAGAAAATGGAATTTTAAAAAATCTACAGAAAAAAAATCAGAAAATAAATACAGATTAGGAAAAAGTGATATATTTCACTATCTGAATATTTAATAAATACATTAAAAAATTGGAGACACTTTCCTGTGTGTATATATATAGATATATATAGGTGCATCTCAATAAATTAGAATATATTTGAAACGTTCATTCATTTCAGTATTTCAGTAATACAATTCATAATCAGCGTCTTCCATGATTGTGTGTCCTAATGAACCAGACTGAGGGACCATTTAAAGGCTTAGGAAACCTTGGCAGGTGACACACTGAATTTACAATACTGAACTTTTATACAATATTCTAATTTTCTCAGATTTTGGTTTTCATTCCCTGTAATCCATAATCAACATTTACAGAAATAAAACACTTGAAATAGAACAGTCTGTATGTAAAGAATATAGAAATTATAGGAAGTAACTTTTTTAATTTAATTACTGAAATAACCGTTTCAAAGATATTCTAATTTATCGAGATGCAACTGTATTTTTCTAAAAAAAAAAAAAGGACACTTTACTTTTAAGAAATTTATCTACCACTTATCAGAGCTTAAAAACTGAAAGCAGTAAGTAGAGACATGGAGTATGCCATTATATAGTATGTGGAGGGTGTGTGTATATATCTGTGTATATATTCATATATATGAATATAGGAAGGATGTCAATTGTGACAGTAATAGGTATATCTATATACAGTGTGTAAGGTGTGGGTATTTATCTGTATGTATATATCTACATATACTACTTACATTTGTGTTGGTATCCCCATAGATCCTGTGTATATACTAGTCCTCAGTGATGTCTTATCCATAGTGATGTTATACACACACTGTACATGACATTTTTGATCCCATCGACCACTTAGTGATATTATTACGATGGGTCCCTACACTAACACTTTATATATAGGACAGGAGATAACCTTCTTATATACTCACTGTTATAGTGCAGTCTCTAAGAACTTTCCCTCTGGGGTCTTGTCTATAAGGGGAGTACAGCATTTATTATAGAAGTAAAGTCTTAGTGTAGGGACTCATCTGAATGAGGTCGCCGTGACGGGGCAGATGGGCTCGCACAATTCATAGAACTGTGCGCTAAGAACCTCACATTTATAACTCTAGTTAGTGACAGATGAAAGTGGAGACAAAGAATTTTATCAATTGGATGGAAAAACAATGTACTGACAAAAATGTTTTCAGTCTTGACTAGAGGTAAGAAAACTGTCGTTTCGAGTTCATTACAAATTTTCCAAAATCTTCAGGTTCTCTAGAAAGTGTTCAGTCTGTTACCCCTCATTCTGGCAGTCCGTTGTTCTGACCCTCTGAGAGAGATTTGTAGCTTTAAGGAAATGAATGAGGGCTATGCTTGCTTAACAGGCAGACTTAGCTGTTTTGTGGAATTCTATTAGGCATTTATGACATATTCTATGCATGTAGGCATAAATAGAGGCATGGGAATACATGTACAACGCAAAGTGAATGTCCTAAAGTGCCAACATGGCATCAGGTCAGATGCTAAGCTGGCTCCATAAGCAGTGGGTCTGTGATTGTAACTGTTTAACCCCTTAGATGGAATCATCAATATCATTGTGGCGCCTCTCATTATTCATTTATATACAGAAATTGTCAACACTGTCCCATTTAGGGCTCACAATCTAAATTCCCTATCCCCATCAGTATGGCTTTGGTGTGTGGAAGGAAACCAGAGTACGTGGAAGAAACCCACACAAGCACCTGGAGAACTCCTTGCAGATGGTTAGGACTTTCAGAACATGGTGACACAAAATATATATATATATATTTTTTTTTTTAAAGTGTTCATATTGAGCAAAATCAGTGATACAGCAAAAAAAAAAAAAAGTATATATTTACTGTGTATATGTATGTATATATATATATATATATTTTTTATACACTCCAAAAAGATTCAGACAGCACATCCCAATGTGAACAGGTGCAATTTTTTTTTTTTTTTTTCCCCCCGGGGGGGGGGCCCCCGGCCCCCAAGCTTCAGTTGTTTGGTCATACAAAACTTGTATCAAAAAAACACAGCATTCCAAGAAAAACACTTGCTACCCACTGTAAAATTGGTTCCATCATCTTTGGGCTTTGCCTCCCCCATGTTAATCCAAACAAAAAACAGTATAGACATACGACTTTTCAATTTTGTGTCCTTTATATATATATATATATATATATATATGGGGGGGGGAAACCCCCAAATTTTTGGACAAAAATGTTAGTTAGGGGGCCCAACTTTTCATATACCGTATATATATATACAGTACAGACCAAAAGTTTGGACACACCTTCTCATTCCAAGAGTTTTCTGTATTTTCATGACTATAAAAATTGTAGATTCACACTGAAGGCATCAAAACATGTGGAATTATATACTTAACAAAAAAGTGTGAAACAACTGAAAATATGTCTTATATTCTAGGTTCTTCAAAGTAGCCACCTTTTGCTTTGATTACTGCTTTGCACACTCTTGGCATTCTCTTGATGAGCTTCAAGAGGTAATCACCTGAAATGGTCTTCCAAAAGTCTTAAAGGAGTTCCCAGAGATGCTTAGCACTTGTTGGCCCTTTTGCCTTCACTCTGCGGTCCAGCTCACCCCAAACCATCTCGATTGGGTTCAGGTCTGGTGACTGTGGAGGCCAGGTCATCTGGCGTAGCACCCCATCACTCTCCTTCTTGGTCAAATAGCCCTTACACAGTCTGGAGGTGTGTTTGGGGTCATTGTCCTGTTGAAAAATAAATGATGGTCCAACTAAACGCAAACCGGATGGAATAGCATGCCGCTGCAAGATGCTGTGGTAACCATGCTGGTTCAGTATTCCTTCAATTTTGAATAAATCCCCAACAGTGTCACCAGCAAAGCACCCCCACACCATCACACCTCCTCCTCCATGCTTCACGGTGGGAACCAGGCATGTAGAGTCCATTTGTTCACCTTTTCTGCGTCGCACAAAGACACGGTGGTTGGAACCAAAGATCTCAAATTTGGACTCATCAGACCAAAGCACAGATTTCCACAGGTCTAATGTCCATTCCTTGTGTTCTTTAGCCCAAACAAGTCTCTTCTGCTTGTTGTCTGTCCTTAGCAGTGGTTTCCTAGCAGCTATTTTACCATGAAGGCCTGCTGCACACAGTCTCCTCTTAACAGTTGTTGTAGAGATGTATCTGCTGCTAGAACTCTGTGTGACATTGACCTGGTCTCTAATCTGAGCTGCTGTTAACCTGCGATTTCTGAGGCTGGTGACTCGGATGAACTTATCCTCCGCAGCAGAGGTGACTCTTGGTCTTCCTTTGCTGGGGCGGTCCTCATGTGAGCCAGTTTCTTTGTAGCGCTTGATGGTTTTGGCCACTGCACTTGGGGACACTTTCAAAGTTTTCCCAATTTTACGGACTGACTGACCTTCATTTCTTAAAGTAATGATGGCCACTTGTTTTTCTTTACTTAGCTGCTTTTTTCTTGCCATAATACAAATTCTAACACTCCATTCAGTAGGACTATCAGCTGTGTATCCACCTGACTTTTGAACAACACAACTGATGGTCCCAACCCCATTTATAAGGCAAGAAATCCCACTTATTAAACCTGACAGGGCACACCTGTGAAGTGAAAACCATTTCAGGTGACTACCTCTTGAAGCTCATCAAGAGAATGCCAAGAGTGTGCAAAGCAGTAATCAAAGCAAAAGGTGGCTACTTTGAAGAACCTAGAATATAAGACATATTTTCAGTTGTTTCACACTTTTTTGTTAAGTATATAATTCCACATGTGTTAATTCATAGTTTTGATGCCTTCAGTGTGAATCTACAATTTTTATAGTCATGAAAATACAGAAAAATCTTGGAATGAGAAGGTGTGTCCGAACTTTTGGTCTGTACTGTATATATATATATATCTCTTTAATATCACTGTAATTGTACTAACCCGTAACTCCGACTAATCTGAACATTTAGGATATATCACTGCTGGTTGTCCTGTGTAAAGTAGGACTATGGGGCAAGATAGGAGAGTCCAATATTGTCAGTGACAATACATAATGACTTGGTATATTGGATGTCTGGAGACACTGGGTGGAGCAGCAGTACACCACTAAACTGACAGTCGTTCTCCCTTAGTGTAGTCCAGCCATGGGGGGCTATGTTAATGGAGGGAGCTTTGGATAAATGATAGTAAACATAGACTGGCTGCATTGTAGTGAATGATGACGGATGCAAACAGAATGTGCTCCATCTGCATCCATCCTTACATTAGTTTTACAGTCTAAGAAAATATAAACTTAGCCTTAACGCAAGTAAAAACAGCACCTGTAATAACTCCCTTGATAAGGTAAGCTCAATAAAGGGAATTTATTATCATTTTATGCCTCTTTTGTGGCGTTTAATGCTACTTACGACTGAAATACTGGGGTGTAAAAGATATGAGCTGGTGTAGATTTCAGCTGAGGTGCATGGACCCTGGAGGCTGCACCTAATTCATGACAAGGAGGACACCAAGACACCTTATTGTTTATATGTGCAAACATTTCACAGGGGCATATGCAGGATTTTACAGAAGGGATTCTGGGAGGTGTATTGAAGGAAGGGGAGGTTAAGTCATATGAAGCAGGCAGTGCCCTAAAATATTTTGATTTACAGTGCCTTGAGAAAGTATTCGGCCCCCTTGAACTTTTCAACCTTTTGCCACATTTCAGGCTTCAAACATAAAGATATAAAATTTTAATTTTTGGGTGAAGAATCAACAACAAGTGGGACACAATTGTGAAGTGGAACGAATTTTATTGGTTATTTTAAACTTTAGTAAAAAATAAAAAACCGAAAAGTGGGGCGTGCAATATTATTCGGCTTCTTTACTTTGAGTGAAGCAAACTCACTCCAGAAGTTCAGTGAGGATCTCCGAATGATCCAATGTTGTCCTAAATGACTGATGATGATAAATATAATCCACCTGTGTGTAATCAAGTCTCCGTATAAATGCACCTGCTCTGTGATAGTCTCAGGGTTCTGTTTAAAGCGCAGAGAGCATCATGAAGACCAAGGAACATACTAGATAGGTCCGTGATACTGTTGTGGAGAAGTTTAAAGCCGGATTTGGATACAAAAAGATTTCCCAAACTTTAAACATCCCAAGGAGCACTGTGCAAACGATCATATTGAAATGGAAGGAGTATCAGACCACTGCAAATCTACCAAGAACCGGCCGTCCCTCTAAACTTTCATCTCAAACAAGGAGAAGACTGATCAGAGATGCAGCCAAGAGGCCCATGATCACGCTGGATGAACTGCAGAGATCTACAGCTGAGGTGGGAGAGTCTGTCCATAGGACAACAATCAGTCGTACACTGTACAAATCTGGCCTTTATGGAAGAGTGGCAAGAAGAAAGCCATTTCTCAAAGATAGCCATAAAAAGTCTCGTTTAAAGTTAGACACAAGCCACATGGGAGACACACCAAACATGTGGAAGAAGGTGCTCTGGTCAGATGAAACCAAAATCCAACTTTTTGGCCACAATGCAAAACGATATGTTTGGCGTAAAAGCAACACAGCTCATCACCCTGAACACACCATCCCCACTGTCACACATGGTGGTGGCAGCATCATGGTTTGGGCCTGCTTTTCTTCAGCAGGGACAGGGAAGATGGTTAAAATTGATGGGAAGTTGGATGGAGCCAAATACAGGACCATTTTGGAAGAAAACCTGTTGGAGTCTGCAAAAGACCTGAGACTGGGACGGAGATTTATCTTCCAACAAGACAATGATCCCAAACATAAAGCAAAATCTACAATGGAATGGTTCACAAATAAACATATCCAGGTGTTAGAATGGCCAAGTCAAAGTCCAGACCTGAATCCAATCGAGAATCTGTGGAAAGAGCTGAAAACTGCTGTTCACAAACGCTCTCCATCCAACCTCACTGAGCTCCAGCTCTTTTTCAAGGAAGAATGGGCAAGAATTTCAGTCTCTCGATGTGCAAAACTGATAGAGACATACCCCAAGCGACTTTCAGCTGTAATCACAGCAAAAGGTGGCGCTATAAAGTATTAACTTAAGGGGGCTGAATAATTTGGCACGTCCCACTTTTCAGTTTTTTATTTTTTACAAAAGTTTAAAATATCCAATAAATTTCGTTCCACTTCACGATTGTGTCCCACTTGTTGTTGATTCTTCACCAAAAAAATTAAAATTTTATATCCTTATGTTTGAAGCCTGAAATGTGACAAAAGGTTGAAAAGTTCAAGGGGGCCGAATACTTTCACAAGGCACTGTATGTCTTATCTGCTTGATATACCATAACCCTGGGATCCACATCCATCTATCCCTGCCCCCATCTTGTTGCTGATCAGAATGGATAGAAGACTGCACGTCAGAGGTGTCTCTGAATATAGCTGAGCAGGCACATCCTGTGACTTTGCCATAACTGTATCAGATGGAAGTTCACTTTTGGGATCAACAATCTGTGTAATACAAAAAAATAATATCTCTACTTGTCAATTCTCTGTTGCAGAAATGTCACTGATTTAGTCAATATGCAAATGAGCTATTCAAAGCAATGAGGGTGTGGCTGCTTACCTCTTTAGAGTCGTGGGAACGACATCCTTGCTCCAAAGAGCTCATTTGAATATTGACAAAAACAGCGATATCTTGACAATAGACACTGATTCACAAGGGGAAAACACTGTTTGATTCAGGTGATCTTATCCTATCTGTGGGGCTTGGTTAACATACTGAACTCTGCCTTTTAACCTCTTCTTTAACTCTTAATAAAAAATATACTGCGGAGACCTGGCAGTAATATCAGTGATCAGAGTTCTTTCTGATCACTGACATTTTATCCTTTTATTGTCCCTGATTCCCTTCCAGTGCGAGCCTCCACCACCCCCCCTAACTTTTCCATTGCAGATTGGCTCCCGTGCTGTTCTTATGGTAGTCGGGAGCCTTATCAAAGCTCCCAGGCCTGTGATAGATCTATAGCTAGATCTCAAATAAAAAATACATGAGGGAAAAAAACACTTTTCTTTTCTTGGACCTTCCCTCAAGTCAATAATTGATCATACTCGATACAGTAATAGATACAGTATGGTCATACATACTGTACACATAACACTATTGAGGTCTGTACCTCTGTGTGTGCACATGGTTATATGATAAAATGATAAAAATAAAAAAAGGGTTATAATATCTCCAGCCCCTCCTATTGTACAGATATAACCGGGTATATTACCAAATCCCACTACTGCACAGTTATCATGTATATGTGGTTCTCACAATATCCGCTGATCTGATCCAGATTATTGTAGAGTCTTCTAACATTACATTGTGTTCTATATATGATGATATAAATCTCCAGCACTGTGATATGGGACTGTCATGATGGCCGCTGTATTCACACTATAGTTTATGGATTATGGTCAGATGGCCCCGGCAGCAGAGGGTCCCTGTACAAGAACAGTTTTGGGCCCCTTGTTTCCAATATCTCAGCACAGAGCAACCCCTTATGGATCTGTAACAATCCACCAATAGTAGTCAGCCATGAAGATCATTAGCTTGGAAGTTTACCCACAGTATAAAAGCTCCTGTTAAGACGATAAGAGCCCCCTGATCTACTGGGCTCCTGTGCAGCTGCACAGGTTGCACCAATGGTATGGCCGCCTTTGAGTGTCATCATGATCCACTCTGGTAGGAGATTATGTAAGAGAATTACTGTAAGGGTAGTTGTAAAATAATAACTGTCCGTAAACTATAAAATAGTCTACAATTGAATGAAATCCTTACTCACGTGTTGACCCCTAAGGTAACATTATTGGAGGACTCAGCTTCTTATAAAACATGGAGATTTATTGAAGCCATCATGGGAAACAGATACATGGGAAACTTCCAGCATAACAGAAATGTCAGTCAATATCTTACATTTCTTAGGAGAAGTGTAGCGTTAGGATTCTTCAAGGTGGTTCTCTTGCGTCATCTTGGCTCATGCTTATTCATCAATGTGTGTTGTCTTCTGCAGGACGATTCTGCCATATGTTCTTCCAGGGTCTTAGAGGAAGTTGACACAGGTTGCAAGAGGGAGACACCCAAAGTGAGAGACAGAGACAGATCCCCCCAGGGAGAGGGAGACCCCCACCGAGAGTGAGACCAGGACATGTGTGTCTGTCAGTCATTTATATTCATGAAAGGGGGGGGTGTTTCCCAACATCCTCATACTTTCTACTACTGTATTTGGAAAATACCAAAATAGTCATACTCTATCCACACCCATGCACCATAAGTTACAAGAGTTATGTCAGCAGAATACAATTAACCCTTAAAGGCCATGAATATTGCATGTCAAATATTATTTAACATTTCCCCCTCTTGAGGGTGATTATACATCTGTTTGAACCCTCAAGATACATATCATTAGACAATATTCATTAGACTACATCTTCTTTCCTCTTTTTGAATACTAGAACTTAATTAATTGTTCATATAACAATAATTTTATCAAATTGCAATAAATTTTGACATTAATAAATGTTATGGTAAACCGTGATCAAATATGAAAATTATTTGATATACTAACTAAACTAGACTTCTAAGCTTCTTTCATTGTCTTCTTCTGGTCATCTTCTTCTGTCATAATAGAAGGTTTTGACTTGTTAACATAAAGTCCTTTAGTTTATAGATTTCCGTCATGTTGTGCAGATATTAACATTGTCCAATAAAGTTCATATTATGAAGATATTGATATAGCAACACAGTCCATATATTAAGTATGTATTCCTTATGATAACTTGTCATGAGACATAGACTGTAGTGGAATTCTTCTTCTTCACATTCACCACTTGTTGATTGTGGCGCAGCTGTGACACTTTTGAGGCAACACTGCAAAGTGCTAATTTTGACACACATCTCTGCTGCATATTCACTTCAGCTCATTTAACAGTCTCAAATAAAGAATATATGTGTGGTGGGGTTCACTATCAATTACCCTTTTGCTTACCACGCAACTTTCCTTGAAGTTTTGCAGTTGATGGGACTCCATAAGAATATTGATGAAGAACAATCTTTATAACTCAGTTCAATTATCAATGTTTCCAAACTCCAGTAATAATTTTCATCAGTAACTGTTAAATTATGAACACAGTCCTTGGCATAAGCTTACATGTGTAGCTTTAATACCTTTTAAGTTGTTTCTTTCTGCACATCTTTATCTTCTTGTAACTGTCAAAGTCTTTTATTAATATTTGATATCAAACTTTAATCTTGGACTTGATTTAAGATAAATCTCCCTATGCCTACTATTCACCCAAAACTTGGTGATTTACTACCATAATAATATCACAGTGTACCATATCATTTCATAATAATAATCATTTTTATATGCCAAATATTAATACGATAATAACAATTATTGATATTCATATTTTATCAAATGATTACACAATACTACTTTGGATATAATAATACATATATATATATATATATATATATATATATATATATATATATACATACATATATATAACACATATATATATATACATATATATACATAACATACACATCTACGCTATATATATCAACATATATATACTTTAATTCACTTGTGATGACAAATTGCAACATAATCTTGAAACCTAATGTGATTTCATTATTAATTATCATTTTATAGAGAATCACAATATTTATTCTTTGATAGTAACTTAGCATAAATATACTAAACATCAATATGTTTCATTATGAATGTGTTATCATACTTAATCATAAATTTTAAAATACAATCACTTTACTATCCTTTTTAATAAAGAAATACCTTTATATCTTACTAAATATTATTGTGCTCTTTATTTAAAAAAGGATATTCAACTTTATTCATTTAGTCAAAAGATATATGTAAATCCCACATTTTACAGTTGCTTTGTCCTTTTTTAACACTGGCTCTTCACAGAAAACTGTGACCTTTAACCTTTTAAATACCATCACTCCAAGAATAGTATAACTTGACACTTTACAAAAAGTGACCAGCTTTTAACTCTGCTTTCAGAATCAGACTTTAAAATATACATCCTTTACCTAATTAAATGTGTATATTTTTGTGTAATGATTGTATATATGTAAACACATTAAACAACATATGAAATAAGTATTATAATACATAAATATTCCAAAATATGTCATATTATAATCAGAAGTTTGCTAAATAAACAAAGAATATATCTTTTGATATAACTTCTCTTTGATCTTAATATTAATTGTCCTTCATGAAGATGATTAGCTTATCTCATTTACATATAAGGCAATTATATTTTCCCAATGTTTGTAGGTGTTAATTAATATATATATATATATAAGTATGTGTGTACCTTCGTAAGATTACATAATGAGTGATACCATAAGACAATCCTTGTTATAGATCATATCCAGCTTTACACATTATGAATAATATATTTATCATTCCTTGATAAAATTACCCCAATAAACCTTTTAACCAAATATACTGGAAAGCTATCTGTATTATCCTTTTCAAAAGCTAATTCTCTGACCATTCATGAACTAGATGTACTGTACATTCTCCCCTGCATGTCTTTAGCAGCTGTCACTTACACTCAAAACTCGTGTGTGCTTCTGTGGCTTAAAGAACATATGAGTTTAGATTTTCTGTTTTACATCATATGAGCTTCCCTTTGATGTATCTTATATATATCTGTTATTTCCCAATGTACATTCAATAATGGATCACATAGAACAAAAAATAAATATAGACGTCTTTAGATGTTATACTTTTTTCCTTGGATGCATCCTGGTTTTTCCTTAGGCCTATTTTTAACATCACAGAACTGCAGTTACATACATACATCAATAACATCGACAGTTACACTTACAATGGGCCCCAACAGGCTCACGTCACCATTTGTTCCTTGTCAATCAACTGACAACACTAAGTAACACTGATGCTCTCAGAGCTGCATGGCATGCACTTACACACAGTGGATTATACATGGAAAGACCACCGCATGCAAAATTGTAAGTTATATCTTATATTCCTTTAAAATATGCATTTCATTAGTCACACATATTAATCTGTTTATCAAATTAATTGTTAGATAATTCATGCATATATTGGCCTATAATGAAAAATTGATGAGTGATTCAACTGTTGCTTTTTCATATATGAAATATCTCTAAGGAGAAAAATAGATAAAGGTTTTAGCAGAAAAATCAAATTGATATGCTAACAATTTTTAACCAATGGAAAGTTTACTTTCTTGACTTCTAATACTATATGATCATATTATATATATAATGTGTTTTGCACATTCTCTGTATCCAGAGTGGGATGTAAGCAAAATATATATATCACCACTTAACATAGTAAGATCAAGTTACTTTTACTTGACTCTCATGTATATATTATATGATGCATACACATATAGTATTATTATCAATATCATAATCAGGATTATTTTATAAACATCACATAACTATCTGAATTATACCTGATCATTTTAATTTCTCTTCATGTGTGAAAGATCTTTCTACAGCCTGAATAGTAAAATGATGCCAATAGACAGTCATTAACATAGAAATATTTTTAAACTCGACCCATGACCTTTCTGTCAATAGCATCCACCAATAGGTTGAGTAATGTTCTGCCATTTAGATAGTCTAAGCCTTTTGACATTCTTCTGATCAGGAATAGATCAGATGTCAAGGATGGGTTGCCATGACAGTCTAACAATTTGGGAACAGCTGTTACTCTGTCAGGATTGCTATTTTGTGCATTCTTTCCTATGTAACTGATTCTATCTATAGCTTTGACTGGCTTAGAGGTTGACACTTGTTTATTTACAACTGATAACGGGGTTTTTATGAATGGAACTTCTTTCATGAGATATGGCTTATATACTACGTGTAATTTTCTACGTTTTTCATAGATTTCCTCACTATTCTTTCTATGAATGGGTGATACTGTAATCTGATTTGACAGATTTCTTTTAGATGGTTTTATTCTTTGATTTGTCCCTGTTTGTCTCACATTTGTCATCTGTCTCTGATGTCTTCTGGCCATGTCCAGTAAACTAGCAGCTTCAAATAAAGACTTTTTATCTGATGCAACAGCCAAAGTTATTGGATCCAAAAATCTGAATTTCTTCACAAAAGTTCTCACCATCGATTGAGAATTGACTTTGCTGACTACAGACTTAGAAGTCCTCTCAAATCTAGACATAACTGAATATGTAGATTCAGCTCTGCCAATTTTTATTTCATTCAGAATTTCAGATGTTGGCATGCTGTCACCTGTAGTACACCAAATTAATTTCTTTAATCGGTCTACATCACTGTCCTGTAACCATTCATTTGACTCATTGTCATAAGACATCTTTGCTGATAGACATCTTGCAAAGTTTGCAGGAAGCCAAGTTCTAAATAAAAGATTTCTCTCTTCCGTAGATAGATCAAGCTTATCTGCATAACTTTCAAAAATTTCTGAGTTTCTACACACATGGATATTTACATCATATGTGGGAATGTCTTTACTCAGATTTGTCAAATGCTTCTGCAACTTTATTTTCTGCTTAGTTTCTTTAATTTGTAATTCCTTAAGTACTGACATATCTGCGTCTGTGCTTATCTTATCCAGAGAAATTACTGGCAGCATTTGTTCACTAGTCTGTGTCTGTGATGAGCTATTTATAGTCGTCACAGTCACGTGAGACTTCATGTCATCTTGTTGAGATTCCTGTGAATCTGTTTGAACAGCTGTTTCTTGTGTATTAACAGAAATTACATTACAGACTTGTAGATCTGGTAACTTTTCTGTTATAATGCTATGGAATACATTGACCATATACATAATATTCCTTAATTTCTCTTTTTCCTTCCTAACACACACTGATTTCTTAGTCTCTATAATAGAATTTGCTTGTGCACACTGAGCATACACGTTCTTCCATATATTCTGTAACCCTTCACTAGGCACATACTTATACTGTAAGTTACACTTTTTAGACAACGATTGTATAATTTCCATAATAAAATGTAAAATTTTTACTTACAACCGTAGGAAACCGTCACCTTGTAACTTGTAGCTTCTCCTTGGAACAACTGCTTCCTTTCATCAGCACGTCTCAGTACGTCTGGCATCTGTTGTCCTCCTTTATTGCTTGTAGTGTTAGAGCAAACATTCTTCTGTTCCTCTCTACAGACTTCTATCTGTAAAGGCTTACTAGAACACGTGCAACTTTCAGATCATAGAAGATTTCATTCATCTAGGTAATTTTCGAAATTTCCTGAAGCTTGCATAAAATGTGCAAAATACTCTCTCTCTTCCCCCTCTTGCAAGTAGAAGGAATGAGAAAAAAACAGGCAAAAATCGACTGGGCTGGCTCACCAATGTAAAATAATAACTGTACGTAAACTATAAAATAGTCTACAATTGAATGAAATGCTTCTTATAAAACATGGAGATTTATTAAAGTCATCATGGGAAACAGATACATGGGAAACTTCCAGCATAACAGAAATGTCAGTCAATATCTTACATTTCTTAGGAGAAGTGTAGCGTTAGGATTCTTCACGGTGGTTCTCTTGCGTCATCTTGGCTCATGCTTATTCATCAATGTGTGTTGTCTTCTGCACGATGATTCTGCCATATGTTCTTCCAGGGTCTTAGAGGAAGTTGACACAGGTCGGAAGACGGAGATACCCAAAGTGAGAGACAGAGACAGATCCCCCCAGGGAGAGGGAGACCCCCACCGAGAGTGAGATCACGACATGTGTGTCTGTCAGTCATTTATATTCATGAAAGGGGAGGGGGTATTTCCCAACATCCTCATACTTTCTACTACTGTATTTGGAAAATACCAAAATAGTCATACTCTATCCACACCCATGCACCATAAGTTACAAGAGTTATGTCAGCAGAATACAATTAACCCTTAAAGGCCATGAATATTGCATGTCAAATATTATTTAACAGTAGTATATTGTTCTCTCTGTAGTGACGTCCTTCCATGTATCCCCCTACAATGTTCATGTACTTATTTCTTGGTGTGATAGAGTTGATCCATGTGGGGACGCTGTGGCCAGCTGCATCTACTAAAGCATTTATGTGCTCATTCAATGTCTGATACTAGTATAGAGGATGAGAAAGCTGACCCTTAATGTGAATGTGATCGGCTTTTCTGGTCATCATGTCTGCTATCTATTATTATATTACCATGAATTACAGCAGAAATTTTTGTAAAGCTCATGTATATTTAACATTTCATCTCAATTCCCATAAAAAGTAGTGCTGCTTTCTTTCTGAGCCTCATGAATAAAATGCAAGTACTAAAGTTACAACTGACATATAGGCAGGCCACTTGGAGAGAGGGACAGAGGGCCTCAGAAATGTATCGATATTTTGGGCAACATGGTGGCTCAGTGGTTAGCCCTGTAGCCTTGCAGCGCTGGAGTCCTAGGTGTGAATCCTGCCAAGGACAATATTTGCAAGGAGTTTGTATGTTCTCCCTGTGTTTGTGTGGGTTTCTTCCCACACTCCAAAGACATACTGTAATATAGGTTGTGAGCCCTATATGGGACAGTGACTGACAATATCTGTAAAGTGCTGCAGAATATGATGGCGCTATACAAATAAGCTAAATAAAAACTGATACACTGTACCAAAATATCAGGGCAGGAAGAGATTTTATTTTATTTTTTTTTATGGAACGCTTCATGAATTTGTGTGACATCCTTGCGCAGGGGCCATGCTAATCTTCTCTATATCGTTCCAATTTTAGTATATGTGCTGCCAAAGTGAGCACAGGAAGAGATTTTTGATGTTGATATATCTAGCTGACAGGGAACACTTATTACCAGATAGAATTATACCAATCTGTCAGGTGGGAAAAGTTTTAGGTTTGAGAAATGTTCTATTCACTGACAGTAAGCAGAGATAGTTACAATGATAAGGAACTTAACAGGTTTTCCGGGATTAACCCCTTAAGGACACAGCCTAACAGTACCGTAAGGACCAGGCCTCATTTTTAAAATCTGACATGTGTCACTTTATGTGGTAATAACTTTGAGATGGCAATTAAAACAAAATGGAGGTCAAATTCACACTTTTCAATTTCTGTTACTAATACATTCATTTAGTCCTAGAATTTACACAATTATAAGGAGTTAAAGGAGAAAATACATTCCACAAACTGTTATGCAATTTCTCCCAAGCATGAAATTATCCCACATGAGGATGTAAACTGATGTATGGACATCCAGTAGGGTAAAGAACAGAAGGAATGCTATTGGGATTTTGGAGGGCAGATTTTTCTGAAATCTGTTTCAGACACCATGTTGTATTTGCAGATTTCCTGAAGTGCCAGAAACCCCGCCAAAATAACTATTTTGGAAACTAGACCCATCAAGGAATTAATCAAGGGGTATAGTGAGTACTTTAACCCTACAGGTGTTTCACTGAATTTTTGTACCACAGAGACGTGAAAATGAAAAAGCATCAGTTATTTGTTGAGCAATTTCTCCTGACTAAAGAAATGCCCCACATGTGGGCGTAAACTGCTGTATGGTCACACAGTGGGACTGAGAAGGGACAGGAAAATATTTAGAGGACAGATTTTACTGTAATAGTTTTCAGGTACAATGTTGCATGTGCTGAGCCCCTGAAGTGCCAGAACAGTGAAACCCCCAACAAAGGACCTGTTTGGAAATTACACCCCTTAAAAAAATATATCAAGGGGTATAGCACGGCCTTTTTTAGGTCTTCCCTTTCTTTGCCACTGAATCATCATCAGCAATGTCATTGTATTCCCCAATACTTTTTTCAGACTCCTCATGGTCATGGCATTCCCCGATTTCCCTGAGTGCCCAAGCATGAGTACAAGTACCCTAACCCCTGCCACTACTACCTCTAGCTCAAACAGTTATGTCTTAAACCTTTGCCTCCTCAACAACAAAACACAGGCTGTGTGCATCTGTGTGTATCAAGAACAGGAAGACAAGGAATAGGAGGAATACCTCCTAGGTTAATCAGCAATGGTCCTGTTATAGCTATAGTTGTTTTCAGGCTTGTAATTTGGACCTTGTATTAGTTTTTAGGAGATATTATTTAGTTATAGAAAATTACCATGACTTACAGTAATTCTTTTTACTTCTAATTAAATTAATTTACTTTAGTAGCAGTTTATTAATTACCTAACTCTTTCAGACCTTGTATTACAATTTTGTATGATATGTTTATTTATAGAAAATTGCCATGCTTTGACTTAAGGTAATTGTTCTTCCTTAGAATTAAATAATAAATAATACTAAGAAATATTAGTTTATTAGTAGGCTGATTCAAAAGTGTATTTCTTAGGATGTGCAGGCTTCACTTTGTCTAAATTACACTAAACTAGGGCAAAAGCTTACAATAACTAAAGGCAATATAGTTGTGTTATTTCTCCTGTTATAGACTTCATCTCTTGAACAGGCACACTGACTGTACTCAGATTTCATATTCCATCAAATCATCCAAATATGGAAAATATTTGCATTTCACACAGTCTATCCAATTGCAATTTACTTTGCATCTTTCCATTACTGTTGTATATTGTGTATTCTACCTCCTTAAAGGGAATCTGTCAGGGCAATTTGGGACACTAAACCACCCACACGTCCATATTGACCTGGGGTTTAGTGTCCCAAATCACCCTGTCATAACGCAATCCATGGCCGCATTAAAAATAAAAAAGCTTTATAATCCCCCCTGCCACTCTACTCCCCGCACCTGCGCAGTTCTTCAATGAAGCCAGAGGAATACACCTCGGCTTTAGTGCACATGCCCCGCAATTACGTAGTGAAGCCGGAGTGTCCATCTTTGGCTTCACTGAAGAACAGCGCAGGCGCCGGGAGGCGTGCCAACAAAGAAGCTCATGAATAAGCCGGACTGTTCTCACCAAACAGCTTCGATCAGACCCTTCTCTAGGTAAGTATAAAGGTTTTTTATTTTTAATGCGCTTGCAGATGCCTGCAGATTGCATTACAACAGGGCTTATCTGGGACACTAAACCCCAGGTCTATAAGGACCTGTGGGTGGTTTATTGTCCCAGATTGACCTGACAGATTCCCTTTAAGTTTGAGCAGACTTTAAATGTTTCTTTAACACAAGTGATCACTGAGCTGCTTATTGTCCTCTCTGTACTATACTAATATGGATTACTATATAAGATTTTTATATATCAGAGTATTTGTCATAGATTTGATTTCTATATTGATCACATTCCCCGGATACATGTTCATATTAGTTGTGAATATTCTGGACTTGATAAAGAACAAAAGACTTGATATAAGTGATCAGCTCATCTCCGGGATTAGTCTATTTCTTCTTCTTCACAGATTAGAATATGCCAGTATGGGCTACGTGTTAATCACAAATAGATATCATACAATTTCACAATATTTTCACTGGATTCATCATTGGATTGTGATTCTGTACTGCATTGCTCGACTGTGACCGACCCCTTGGCTAGCTGACCTCCCTTTTGTTGTTGTTTGTCCTGTCTGCGTTCTGTGTTGTCACGTATTCAGAGTAGGGAGCGGCTCCAAGTTGTTCCTGTCATTAGCACAGTGAGACAAGTAGGCAGGGACAGGGTCTGGGTCTACTTTAGGGCTCACTGTCTCTGTATTCCCTTCCGCTCAGGTTTTTGTAGCAGCACTGGGGGTTTGCTCAACTGGTAATTCCCTTACAGAATAGCCAGCCAAAACGTTACCTTCTGTCCATTGCTTCCCTCCGGATCAGCATGGATCCTATTCAGGGCCTTGCAGCCAAGATGGAGGGTTTGGCAGGCCTGGTAGCTGAGCTAGCTAAACAAGTTCAGAAACTTACTGATGCTGCTGCAGCATCCCCTGCTGTTCCTTCCCTTCCCATGGTGAAGATGTTTCTCCCGGATTGTTTCTCGGGGGGACCGAGAAAAATTTGAGACTTTCCGGGAGTCTTGTCGCCTGCATTTCCGGATTAATCCACATGCATCCCAGGCCCAAATGGTGGGAGTAGTTATATCCCTCATACAGGGAGATCCTCAAGCTTGGGCCCTTAAACTCCTCCCTTGTGGCCCGAGGGATGCACAGGGGAGGAGAGTGAGGAAGAGCAGAACACAAGGGAGAGATCAGAACATGCATGAAAGAGCAGCACACAAGGGAGAGGAGTGTTGGGGGAATTCGCACGGGACACACAGGGCCACAGCCAATGGACTTATGGGGGGTGGCCCGCAGGACCACAGAGCCACAGCCAGGATGCATGTGGGGGGTGGCCTACGGGACGCACAGGGTCACAGCCAGAGGGCTTGTAGCCAGAGGGATGCACAGGGGAGGAGAGTGAGGAAGAGCAGAACACAAGGGAGAGATCAGAACATGCATGAAAGAGCAGCACACAAGGGAGAGGAGTGTTGGGGGAATTCGCATGGGACACACAGGGCCACAGCCAATGGACTTATGGGGGGTGGACCGCAGGACGCACAGAGTCACAGCCAGGATGCATGTGGGGGGTGGCCTACTGGACGCACAGGGTCACAGCCAGAGGGCTTGTAGCCAGAGGGATGCACAGGGGAGGAGGGAGAGGAAGAGCAGAACACAAGGGAGAGATCACAACATGTATGAAAGAGCAGCACACAAGGGAGACGAGTGTGGGGGGGATTCACACTGGACACACAGGGCCACAGCCAATAGACTTATGGTGGGGTGGCCCGCAGGATGCAGAGCCACAGCCAGGACGCATGTGGGGGTGCATGTGGGGGGTGGCCTACGGGAAGCACAGGGTCACAGTCAGAGGACTTGTGGCCCGAGGGATGCACAGGGGAGGAGGGTGAGGAAGAGCAGAACACAAGGGAGAGATCAGAACATGTATGAAAGAGCAGCACACAAAGGAGAGGAGTGTGGGGGGGATTCCCACGGGACACACAGGGCCACAGCCAATGCACTTATGGGGGGTAACCTGCAGGATGCACAGAGCCACAGCCAGGAAGCATGTGGGGGGTGGCCTACGGGATGCACAGGGTCACAGTCAGAGGACTTGTGGCCTGAAGGATGCACAGGGGAGGAGGGTGAGGAAGTGCAGAACACAAGGGAGAGATCACAACATGCATGAAAGAGCAGCACACAAGGGTGAGGAGTGTGGGGGGGATTCACACTGGACACACAGGGCCACAGCCAAATGACTTGTGGACTGTGGCCCAAGGGTTGCACAGAAACTCATGAAACAGGCCTGATGGTACTCTTAACTTAATATTTTGTTGCACAGCCTTTTGAGTCAACCACTGCAATCAAACGATTCCTGTAACTTCCTGTAGATTCCCGGTGCCGGCATTGGCCACACAGCCCCAAAGCATGATGGAACCTCCACCAAATTTTACAGTCGGTAGCAAGTGTTTTTCTTGGAATGCTGTGTTTTTTTGACGCCATGCATAACGCCTTTTTGTATGACCAAACAACTCAATCTTTGTTTCATCAGTCCACAGGACCTTCTTCCAAAATGAAGCTGGCTTGTCCAAATGTGCTTTTGCATACCTCAGGCGACTCTGTTTGTGGTGTGCTTTCAGAAACGGCTTCTTTCGCATCACTCTCCCATACAGCTTCTCCTTGTGCAAAGTGTGCTGTATTGTTGACCGATGCACAGTGACACCATCTGCAGCAAGATGATGCTGCAGCTCTTTGGAGGTGGTCTGTGGATTGTCCTTGACTGTTCTCACCATTCATCTTCTCTGCCTTTCTGATATTTTTCTTGACCTGCCACTTCTGGGCTTAACAAGAACTGTCCCTGTGGTCTTCCATTTCCTTACTATGTTCCTCACAGTGGAAACTGACAGGTTAAATCTCTGAGACAACTTTTTGTATCCTTCCCCTGAACAACTATGTTGAACAATCTTTGTTTTCAGATCATTTGAGAGTTGTTTTGAGGAGCCCATGATGCCACTCTTCAGAGGAGATTCAAATAGGAGAACAACTTGCAATTGGCCACCTTAAATACCTTTTCTCATGATTGGATACACCTGGCTATGAAGTTCAAAGCTCAGTGAGGTTACAAAACCAATTTTGTGCTTCAGTAAGTCAGTAAAAAGTAGTTAGGAGTATTCAAATCAATAAAATGATAAGGGTACCCAAATTTTTGCACCAGTCAAATTTTGGTTTAATGCATATTGCACATTTTCTGTTAGTACAATAAACCTCATTTCAATCCTGAAATATTACTGTGTCCATCAGTTATTAGATATATCAAATTGAAATGGCTGTTGCAAAGACCCAAATATTTAGAACTAAAAATGATTAAGATTAATAGGGGTGCCCAAACTTTTTCATATGACTGTATATATATCTATATATAGATATATATATATAGATATATATATAAAGGAAAAAATGGTGGCAGCACTCCTTTAAAAAATAAACCATTGAATTTTAATCCAAGTGCACTTGGATTAAAATTCACTGGTTTATTTTTTAAAGGAGTGCTGCCATTTTTTCCTTGATTAGTTGTGTGGGAGACATTACCATCCTCTGATTGGCCTTGCACCCAAACTTTATTTTGTCTATGCCGCTTTGAATTTTTTCTTATATATAGATATAGATATATATATAGATATATATCTATAGATATATATCTATAGATATAATATTATATGGTGGCTGTTAAAGGGAGTCTGACATTATAACCGAGCCCCAGCCTACAGATAGCCTGGTTAAAATCTCCTGAATCAAACACTGTTTTCCCCTTGTGAATCAATGCCTCTGTTACTGAGATATCTTCATTTTTGTCAATATCCAAATGACTTTTTTATAGCATGGATGGCATTACCCTAGCTCCAAAGAGGTAAGTGGCAACACCCTTGTTTCTCCAAAGAGCTTATATGCATATTGATAAAGACAGTGATCTTTCGGCAATGGTGACAGCGATTCACAAGGGGAAAACACTATTTGATTCTGATGACCCTAACCTATTTCATTATGCTGACACCCAGCTTTCCCATGAACTGATCAATAGATTTATTGATTGAAGTGTCTGGGAAAGCTGGATGACAGCATAAAGAGATATTTCTTGCCTTTTATGCAGCAAGGATTGTGCTGGCACCCAACTTTCCAAGGAAGAGATAAACAGATTTACTGATTTTTAAATTTATATCCATAAATCTATTGATCTCTTCCTGGGAAAGTTGGGTGTCAGCATAAAGAAATATTTATTGCCTTTTATGCAGCTAAGATTGTGCTGGCACTCAGCTTTCCAAGGAAGAGATCAATAGATTTACTGATTTTTTAATCTGTATCAATAAATCTATTGATCTCTTCCTTGGAAAGCTGGGTGCCAGCACAATGTTTGCTGCATAGAAGGCAATAAATATTTCTTTATGCTGGCACCCAGATTTCATAGACAATTCAATCAATAATTCTATTGATCAGTTCCTGGGAAAGCAGGGTGTTTGCATAAAGGAATACTGACTTTTATTCAGCAAACATTGTGTTGACACCCAGCTTTCCAGCTTTTTTTCTCTCTTCCTGGGTGGAAGCATAATATCATTTGCATAAAAGGCAATAAATATTTCTTTGTGCTGGCATCCATCTTTATCTTTGGTCTGTATTGGGCTCCAGCCACATTCCAACGGCTGATGGACAGAATTTTACAACCCCATCGAGAATATGCAGCTGCCTATCTGGATGATGTAATAATACGTAGCCCAGATTGGGAAAGTCATCTACCCAGGGTTCAAGCTGTCCTGAATTCTATTAGGGAAGCGGGTTTGACAGCAAATCCCAAAAATGTACCATTGGGCAAGAAGAGGCAAAGTACTTGGGGTACACAATTGGACGAGGCGATATTAAGCCTCAATTAAACAAGATCGAGGCCATTCAGAACTGGCCTAAGCCAGTAAACAAGAAACAAGTCAGGGCGTTTTTAGGCTTAACTGGGTACTATAGGCGGTTTATTGAAAACTTTGCCAGTATTGCTGCCCCCTTATCTGACCTTACAAAAGGTAAGGATTCAGTCATGGTCAGATAGACTGCTGAAGCCGAGCTGGCCTTCCAAAGACTGAAGCAAGCTCTTTGTTCCCAGCCGGTACTGATAACACCCGACTTCCAAAAACAATTTATTGTGCAAACTGATGCCTTTGATGTCAGCGTAGGAGCGGTGTTGTCACAAGTCAGGGGAAGGGAAGAGCATCCTGTAGTTTACCTGAGTAAGAAACTGAATGAGCATGAGAAGAGATATGCCATTGTCGAGAAGGAATGCCTGGCGATCAAGTGGGCATCAGAAGCTCTCAGGTACTATCTGATAGGGAGAACATTCACACTCATTACACACCATGCCCCACTTAAGTGGATGTCTCAAAACCGAGCGAAAAATAGGCGAGTGACCAGATGGTTCATGTCTCTGCAGGACTTTAACTTTACGGTTGAGCACAGACCAGGCTGTCAGCTTATAAATGCAGATGCCCTGTCTAGGGCATATTGTGTGAGCACACAGAGTGGGGGTAGGGAAGATATGTGACAGGACCAGGGGCAAAGTGGTAGAAGGAGTACACATTTCTCCTAGGTTCTTGTCATATTCCTTCTAAAAGCACCTGGGAAAGTTGTGCATCTTGCTGGAGGGTTTTATCTAAACCCTGTTAAAAGTCTGGCTGCTCAACAGTGGCGTAACTAGGAATGGCTGGGCCCCAAGGCGAACATTTAACATGGGGACCCCCGAATCGCCGCCCCCACCCCCCGCGAACCGCCCCCTTCAACTCCCCCCCACACAAACTACATTCCTGCGCACACTATTATGCGCCATAGTTTCCCCTGCACACAGTATTATGCCCCATAGTGGCCCCTGCACACAGTATTATGCCCCATAGTGGCCCCTGCACAAAGTATTATGCTTCATAGTGGCCCCTGCACACAGTATTATACCCCATAGTGGCCCCCATAGTGGCCCCTGCACACAGTATTATGCCTCATAGTGGTCCCTGCACACAGTAGTATGCTCCATAGTGGCCCTTGCACACAGTATCATGCCACATAGTGGCCCCTGCACACAGTATTATGCCCCATAGTGGCACCTGCACACAGTATTTTACCCCATAGTGGTCCCTGCACACAGTATTATGGCCCATCTGACGTCTGGGACGTCACCAAACAAGCCCGAAGCCTGTCAGAGTGCAGGAGAGGTAAGTAACATTGTTTTTTATGTTCCCTCGTCACCCATAGGACTCCAATCGTTATACTCCGGGGTCTTAAAAGACCCCGGAGTATAATGATAGCAGTGCTTGTAGGGTTTGCGGTAGCGGCTGCCACACGGCTCCGGGCCCCTTAATGAATGATGAAGCAGATGATAATGATGACCATGTTCTAGATGTGGACTGGCTATAAGGAAGATCAGATAAAAGTAGTAGGATAGTCTTAAGTGAGTATATGCACACGTGGACAAAATTAATGAAAGAAAAACCCACAATGGTCACAGAAATAACTTGAATCTGACAAAAGTAATAATATATAAAAATTCTATGAAAATGAACAAATGAAAGTCAGACATTGCTTTTCAACCATGCTTCAACAGAATTTTTTTTAAAAGAAAACTCATGAAACAGGCCTGGACAGAAATGATGGTTCCCATAACTTAATATTTTGTACAACCTATTGCACAACCTTTTGAGGCAATCACTACAATCAAACGATTCCTGTAACTGTCAATGAGACTTCTGCACCTCTCAACAGGTATTTTGGCCACTCCTCATGAGCAAACTGCTCCAGTTGTCTCGGGTTTGAAGGGTGCCTTTTCCAGACGGCATGTTTCAGCTCCTTCCAAAGATGCTCAATAGGATTTAGGTCAGGGCTCATAGAAGGCCACTTCAGAATAGTCCAATGTTTTCCTCTTAGCCATTCTTGGGTGTTTTTAGCTGTGTGTTTTGGGTCATTATCCTGTTGCAAGACCCATGACCTGCGACTGAGACCAAGCTTTCTGACACTGGACAGCACATTTCTCTCTAGAATCCCTTGATAGTCTTGAGATTTCATTGTACCCTGCACAGATTCAAGACACCCTGTGCCAGATGCAGCAAAGCAGCCCCAGAACATAACAGAGTCTCCTCCATATTTCACAGTAGGGACAGTGTTCTTTTCAAGATATGCTTCATTTTTCCATCTGTGAACATAGAGCTGATGTGCCTTGCCAAAAATCTCGATTTTTTTTTTTTTGTCTCATCTGTCCATAGGACATTCTCCCAGAAACTTTGTGGCTTGTCAACATGTAGTTTATATATTATTACTGCTGTCAGATTCAAGTTATTTCTGTGACCATTGTGGATTTTTCTTTCATTAAACGAGGGGTACCAACAATTTTGTCCACGTCTGTAGATTCAGCAATGGTCCTGTTATAGCCATACTTGTTTTCTGTCTTGTAACTTGTATTAGTTTTTAGGATACATTATTTTGTTATAGAAAATTACCATGACTTACAGTAATTGTTTTTACTTACAATTGAATCAATTTAGATAATTTAATTTAGCTTATTAGCAGTTTATTAATTACCTTACTCTTTCAGACCTTGTATTACAATTTTGTATGATATGTTTATTTATAGAAAATTGCCATGCTTTCACTTAAGGTAATTGTTTTTCCTTAGAATTAAATAATAATTAATACTAATAAATATTAGTTTATTAGTAGGCTGATTCACAAGTGTATTTCTTAGGATATGCAGTTTTCACTTTGTCTAAATTACCATATTTTTGGGACTGTAAGACGCACTTTTTTCCCTCAAATTTGGGAGGAAAATGGGGGTGCATCTTATAGTCCAAATGTGGGGTGTTTTGGCAGGGGGGTGGAGGAGCGGGGTTGCAGTATCGCCCCACTCCTGCCACCGCTGGTTTCCTGCAACGGGAGTAGTGGGGCAATGCTGCGGGCCTTGAGCTGAGAGGGTGTCACGGCGGTGTGAACCTCCCGGCATCCGCCGTGCTGTTACGGTGGATGCCGGGTCTGTGAAGATGATGGCGGCCGCTCTGCTGCAGAGCGGTCGCCATAGCTACCCGGCCTCTGCTGTAATGCGGAGACCCGGAGCTAATGGCTGCGGTCAGAGTCCACTCTGATCGCGGGCATTACTACTTGTGAGCCCCCTAAAGGTACTAAAACTAGCCCCCGGGGCCGGTCCCCACCTCCTCCGTACCTTTCTTGTTGCAGGACGGCTCCCGTGTGGCGCGGTCGCGGGAGCCGTCCTTTTCCTGCGACAGTCGGGAGCCTTATGAAGATTCCCACGCTTGTCATAGTAATATTACTGCGACGAGCCGCAATAATAATGTACGGAATCTCCTACAGACTGCAATACACTTGTATTGCAGTCTAGGGAACTTGAAATCAAATGATTGCAGGTTCAAGCCCCCTAGGGAGGCTAATTAAATAGTAAAAAAAAAAAAAAAAGTTTAAAAGAAATATAAAATAAATAAATAAATAAAAGTTCTAAATCACCCCCTTTCCCTACAACACATCTAAAAGTAGAAAATTACTGTGAAACACATGTATGCCCGATCTACAAGCTTATAAAAATATTTTTCCCGTAGGGTGAACGTCATAGAGGGAAAAAAAAAAATCAAAAGTCCTGGACCGCCGTTTTTTTCGCTGTTTCGCCTCTGATTTGAATAAAAAAGTGATCAAAGCAATAGACATTCCCCAAAATGGTATAACTAAAAAATACACCTGAGCCCACAAAAAAAGGCCCTATGCATCCCTGTACAGCTGCAGGGATACTTGTCAATGTGGCCTTGCAGCTGTTGCAAAACTGCAACTCCCATATATTAAATATTTTACCACATTTTTTTGCTTCAAAATTTTTTTTTCTCTATTTTCCTCCTCTAAAACCTAGGTGCGCCTTATGGTCTGGTGCGTCTTATGGTCCGAAAAATACGGTATATTAAACTAGGGCAAAAGCTTACAATAACTAAAGACAATATAGTTGTGTTATTTCTCCTGTTATAGACGTCATCTCTTGAACAGGCACACTGACTGTACTCAGATTTCATATTCCATCAAATCATCCAAATATGGAAAATATTTGCATTTCACACAGTCTATCCAATTGCAATTTACTTTGCATCTTTCCATTACTGCTGTATATTGTGTATTCTACCTCCTTAACTTTGAGCAGACTTTAAATGTTTCTTTAACACAAGTGATCACTGAGCTGCTCATTGTCCTCTCTGTACTCTACTAATATGGATGACTATATAACATTTTTATATATCAGAGTATTTGTCATAGATTTGATTTCTATACTGATATCATTCCCCGGATACATGTTCATATTAGTTGTGAATATTCTGGACTTGATAAAGAACAAAAGACTTGATATAAGTGATCAGCTCATCTCCGGGATTAGTCTATTTCTTCTTCTTCACAGATTAGAATATGCCAGTATAGGCTACGTGTTAATCACAAATAGATATCATACAATTTCACAATATTTTCACTGGATTCATCTTTTTTATCTTTCTCTAATATTCTGCACTTTGCTCTTCGCCACATGGCTCTCCATTCACTTCGCCGAGGGAACATCAACCACAAACTCTACATCTACACAGCGCCCCAAGAGTTCCCTGGCCCCCCCCCTTTTCTCGTTCTGTGCTCCTCCGCCTGTGTTGCACAGGAACAATTTCCAAATATTGACTAATACTCTACAGAATCCACACCATTCATTTTTCAAAGTTTTTCCTTTTTTTGCATTTTCTACTTTGTGTCTTTTCATGTTTTTTAGTTCTGCTCTCAATATAATTTTATCTTTGCATAGACATATTAAACAGATACATAATAACTCCTTAGGATTTAGATCTCAGATTGTTGAAGCTCATGTTACAGCATTGAAGACAGTTCTTTTCTTACTTGCTTTTATTAATTTCTATTTTGTTTTACTGATCATATTAACAGTATCATGTTTACACCACCAACAACTGATTATTCCAGTTTTTCCCTTCTTTTATGCATTATGTCATATTCTTGGTGTAGCAATATTAATACAAGGAAGCAGCAAGTTACAGAAAAAACTGAATACTATGTGGTTTTATTTTTCTTCCTTACGGAAAACTTTGACTAGAGATTCTGCAGTGTAATGTGTCATCTGAATACAATAATTCATGGTTTACTGCTGTACATTATCCGCTACATTTATGCAGCCTGTAGTCTTGGATATCTGATATCTCACACTGACATGTATAAGTGTTTCTAAACCAGCTTCATTCTGTAAATAATACCTATAATAATAATTCTAATAATTATTAATAATAATAATAATAATAATTCCTCAATAATAAGCTGGACTGGGCAGATCACATGGAGGTCCTGTTCAGGAAGGGCCACAGCAGGCTGTACCTGCTTAGGAGGCTGAGAGCCTTTGGAGTCCAGGGGGTACTTCTTAGGACTTTTTTCAACTCACTAGTGGCATCAGCCATCTTCTTCGGAGTGGTCTGCTGGGGGAGCAGTATATTAACTAGGGATAGGAATAAACTTGACAAGCTGATTAGAAGGGCCAGCTCTGTCCTGGGGAGCCCCCTGGACCCGGTGCAGGTGGTGGGTGACAGAAGGATACTGTCCGTGGTGAGCTCCATGCGGGAGAAGAAGTCCCATCCCATGCATGAGACCGTGATCGCGCTGGGCAGTACTGTTAGTGACCGACTGCTCCACCCTAAGTGTGAGAAGGAGCGCTATCGGAAGTCTTTCCTCCCCACCGCGGTTAGGCTGTACAACCAACACCGACTTAAGCGGAGATCAGTCCATACAGAGAACTGAAATATCTTTCTGTTGTGATATCCCCCTCTGCTACTTTTTACCTGTACATTTCTATCTGTCTGTCATTATCACTGGAATGCCTCTACCATGGAACGTTTTGTATATATTGTATTTGTATTGCTTATCTTTGTATTGCTTATCTTTGCTGCTGTAACACACTGAATTTTCCCCATGGTGGGACTATTAAAGGATGATTATTATTAGTATACATCTGCGACACACATAAAGCAAAATGAAATGGAAAATTAAAGTCCCAACAGTATTTTACTATATACTATGCTATAATGTAACTACATAAAACACAGGTGTCAAACACAAGGCCCACGGGCCTCACGCAATACAAGAGCAATAAAGATGGCAGCCGCCTCACTTCACCTCATTAGCGGTGCGCCCCTGGGCGGCCGCCATCTTTATTGCCTCAGGCGGCACTGTCCCTCACTGTCTGGGGGGCGGCATTTTTCTATTCAATGTAAACCAGCCCAGGACAGGCCGCTTTAAAAAAAAAAAGAGCTGAGTGGGGCCTGTCCTGGGTGGCGATACAATGACGTCATCACGCCACCTACGCTGAGACTCAGACGTCGCGGACAAGAAGAGGAGGCGGCGGCGGCTGCATCAAGGCATCGCAGGTGAGTATAACTTTTTTTATTTGTAAATAGGCCGTGACCTGCTGGAGTATCCCCGGCAGGTCACGGCCTATTTATTTACCTACCCCGCGTCTGCTCGTGGCCACCTCCGCTTCCCCTTCTGCTATGGGACGCAGAAGAGGAAGTGGATGCCACTGTGAGAGGCCGCGGGCATCGGTAAGTGAGGCCGAGGGCCTCAAACACTACTATTATTATACTCCGGGGTCTTTTCAGACCCCGGAGTATAATAATCGGGGGCCCAGGGGAGGTGATGGAACATAAAAACATATCCTACTTACTTCTCCTGCGCTCGGTGTTACTCCGAGCAGGCTTGAGGCCTCTGGTGACGTCATCAGGTTGCGTCGCCGGCCTGATCACGTGACATGTGTGCGCAATTAAACAGGGCCGAAAGTTGCAAGGAGTGTACCGGTGTCCAGGATAGGTAAGTAACACTGGTTTTTATGTTTGTCACCTCCCCTGGGTCTCCGTTCATTATACTCTGGGGTCTGAAAAGACCCCAGAGTATAATAATAGTTCATGGTTTGGCCACTATGGGGCATACCCTGTACAGGGACCACTGTGGAGCATAATACCAGTACAGGGGCCACTATGGAGCATAATACAAGTGCAGAGGCCACTATGGAGCATAATACCATGTGCAGTGGCCACTGTGAAGCATAATACCGTGTGCAGGGGCCAATATGGAGCATCATACCGTGTGCAGGGGCCAATATGGAGCATAATACCGTGTGCAGGGGCCACTAGGGAGCATAACACCGTGCATAATACCGTGTGCAGGGGCAGCTGCGAGTCATAATACAGTGTGCAGGGACTGCTGTGGAACATTATAGTGTGTGTAAATGGGGCGCTATAAATAGGGGCTATGGCGCCTGTTTATATTATACGCTGTCTAATAGCTCGCTTAACTGTTAAGGAGAAGTTACTTTTATACACGTGTAAAATAATCTTGGCCCTTCAAGGTACCCCGTGAGGCTGAAGTGGCCCCCGGTGAAAATGAGTTTGACACCCCTGATATAAAAGTATAATTAAAAGAAACTATCAATGACTAAATAAGAAGAAGAAGAAAAGAAGAAGAAGACAGCATGAGACCATTTGTATCTATTACCAATTGGAACTATCTGTAACCTATAATACTGCTTGTGAATGCTTATGACATATGGGCACATTCATAAAACAAGTAAAGATCATGTAAAGAAAGATATAGCCAAGTTTAACATGGGTTTTAACATGTTAAGTAAACAGTTGCTAATCACTTGACTTTTTTTAATGAGTTATCGACATACAATGAGTTATCAGATTCAAGATGAAGATGGCTATATCTCTAGGATTTAAGAAAGTTTTAATAATATTCCAGGAAGATGCTTCTGGCAGAAGAGATCACGCTGATATACAGTGTGTACGGAAAGTATTCAGAGCCCTTTAAATGTTTTACTCTTTGTTTCATTGCAGCCATTTGCTAAAAGCAAAAGAGTTCACTTTATTTCTCATTAATGTACACTCACCACCCCATCTTGACAGAAAAAAACAGAAATGTAGATATTTTTGCAAATTTACTAAAAAAGAAAAACTGAAATATCACATGGTCATAAGTATTCAGACCCTTTGCCCAGTATTGAGTAGAAGCCCCTTCCTTTTGAGCTAGCACAGCCATGAGTCTTCTTGGGAATGATGCAACAAGTTTTTCACATCTGGATTTGGGGATCCTCTGCCATTCTTCATTGCAGATCCTCTCCAGTTCCGTCAGGTTGGATGGTGAACGTTGGTGGACAGCCATTTTCAGGTCTCTCCAGAGATGCTCAATTGGGTTGTGGTCAGGGCTCTGGCTGGGCCAGTCAAGAATGGTCACAGAGTTGTTCCGAAGCCACTCCTTTGTTATTTTAGCTGTGTGCTTAGGGTCATTGTCTTGGAAGGTGAATCTTCGGCCCAGTCTGAGGTCCAGAGCACTCTGGAAGAAGTTTTCTTCCAGGATATCTCTGTACTTGGCCGCATTCATCTTTCCTTCAATTGCAACCAGTCGTCCTGTCCCTGCAGGTGAAAAACACCCCCATAGCATGATGCTGCCACCACCATGTTTCACTGTTGGGATTGTATTGGGCAGGTGATGAGCAGTGCCTGGTTTTCTCCACACATACCGCTTAGAATTAACACCAAAAAGTTCAATCTTCATCTCATCAGACCAGAGAATCTTATTTCTCATAGTCTGGGAGTCCTTCATGTGTTTTTGGCAAACTTTATGCGGGCTTTCATATGTCTTGCACTGAGGAGAGGCTTCCTTTGGGCCACTTTGCCATAGAGCCCCAACTGGTGGAGGGGAACTTTCTCCCATCTCCCTACTGCATCTCTGGAGCTCAGCCACAGTGATCTTTGGGTTCTTCTTTACCTCTCTCACCAAGGCTCTTCTCTTACGATTGCTCAGTTTGGCTGGACGGCCAGGTCTAGGAAGAGTTCTGGTCGTCCCAAACTTCTTCCATTTAAAGATTATGGAGGCCACTGTGCTCTTAGGAACCTTGAGTGCTGCAGAAATTCTTTTGTAACCTTGTCCAGATCTGTGCCTTGCCAGAATTCTGTCTCTGAGCTCCTTGGGCAGTTCCTTTGACCTCATGATTCTCATTTGCTCTCACATGCACTGTGAGCTGTAAGGTCTTAAATAGATAGTTTAATCAAACACAGCTGGACTCCAATGAAGGAGTAGAACCATCTCAAGGAGGATCAGAAGGAAATGGACAGCATGTGAGTTAAATATGAGTGTCAAAGCAAAGGATCTGAATACTTATGACCATGTGATATTTCAGTTTTTCTTTTTTTAAAAATTTGCAAAAATATCTACTGTTCAGTTTTTTTTTTCTGTCAAGATGGGGTGCTGAGTGTATATTAATGAGAAATAAAATGAACGTTTTTGCTTTTAGCAAATGGCTGCAATGAAACAAAGAGTGAAAAATTTAAAGGGGTCTGAATACTTTCTGTACCCACTGTAGATTCTTAGAGGCCCTAAGAGTATTCTACACTATGTTTTATAGATAGATTCCTAGGGGCCCTAACAGTATTCTACACCATGTTTAATAGATACATTCCTAGGAGCTCTAAGAATGTTCTACGCTACGTTTTATAGATAGGTTCCTAAGAGCCCTAAGAGTATTCTACACTACGTTTTATAGATAGGTTTCTAGGGGCGCTGACAGTGTTCTACACTATGTTTTATAGATAGGTTCCTAGTAGCCCTAAGAGTATTCTACACTATGTTTTACAGATAGGTTCCTAGGAGCCCTGACAGTGTTATACACTATGTTTTATAGATACAGTGGGGAAAAAAAAGTATTTAGTCAGCCACCAATTGCGCAAGTTCTCCCACTTAAAAAGATGAGAGAGGCCTGTAATTGACATCATAGGTAGACCTCAACTATGAGAGACAAAATGAGAAAACATCTAGAAAATCGCATTGTCTGATTTTTTAAGAATTTATTTGCAATTTATGGTGGAAATTAAGTATTTGGTCACCTACAAACAAGCAAGATTTCTGGCTCTCACACACCTGTAACTTCTTCTTTAAGAGGCTCCTCTGTCCTCCACTCATTACCTGTAGTAATGGCTCCTGTTTGACATTGTTATCAGTATAAAAGACACCTGTCCACAACCTCAAACAGTCACACTCCAAACTCCACTATGGTGAAGACCAAAGAGCTGTGGAAGGACACCAGAAACAAAATTGTAGACCTGCACCAGGCTGGGAAGACTGAGTCTGCAATAGGCAAGCAGCTTGGTGTGAAGAAATCAACTGTGGGAGCAATAATTAGAAAATGGAAGACATACAAGACCACTGATAATCTCCCTCCATCAGGGGCTCCACACAAGATCTCACCCCGTGGGGTCAAAATGATCACAAGAACGGTGAGCAAAAATCACAGAACCACACGGGGGGACCTAGTGAATGACCTGCAGAAATCTGGGACTAACGTAACAAAGGCTACCGTCAGTAACACACTACACTGCCAGAAACTCAGATCCTGCAGTGCCAGACGTGTCCCCCTGCTTAAGCTAGTACATATCCGGGCCCATTTGAAGTTTGCTAGAAAGCATTTGGATGTTCCAGGAGAGTATTGGGAGAATGTCATATGGTCAGATGAAACCAAAGTAGAACTGTTTGGTAGAAACACAACTTGTCGTGTTTGGAGGAGAGTGAATGCTGAGTTGCATCCAAAGAACACCATACCTACTGTGAAGCATGGGGGTGGCAACATCATGCTTTGGGGCTGTTTCTCTGCAAAGGGACCAGGACGACTAATCCGTGTATCCGTGTACACTATATTTTATAGATAGGTTCCTAGGAGACCTGACAGTGTACTACACTATGTTTTACAGATTGGTTCTTTGGAGCCCTGACAGTGTACTACACTATGTTTTATAGATAGCTTCCTAGGAGCCCTAAGAGTGATCTACAATATTTTTATAGGTACATTCCTAGGTGCCCTAAGAGTCGTTCTAAGTTCTACCGTTTTATAGAAAGGTTCCTCCCCCCTTTAGACCTGTAGTTTCCCCTCATTTTAACATATGTTAAGGGTTCTGCCCTGCGTTCACCTGTAACAGCCCTTTTTTCCTTTTTTATATTTCCTGGGCCTCACATATTCTACACTATGTTTTATAGATAGGTTCCTAGGAGCCTAAGAGTGTTCTACACTATGTTTTATAGATAGGTTCCTAGGAGCACTAAGAGTGTTCTAAACTATCATTTAGGAGCCCTGATAGTGTTAAACACTGTTTTAGAGATAGGTTCCTAGGGCCCTGACAGTGTTCTACACTATGTTTTAGAGATAGGTTCCTAGGAGCCCAGACAGTGTACTACACTATGTTTTATAGTTAGGTTCTTAGGGCCCTGACAGTGTACTACATTATGTATTATAGATTGGTTCCTATTGCCCTGGCAGTGTTCTACGCTATGTTTTATATATCATTCATTTCTGTATTACATACTGTATGTTATGCTGATGGGTATTTCGTTTTCTATTGGAAGCACAATGTTGCTTGCGCATGCGCTATGATCTGTGTGGACACCAATTTTGATATTCATTAAGATTTCCTTGCACATGCCCAGCAGTGATAAATTCTTCGTAGCACTTCTGGTGACAACATCATTTAGCGTGATATTCGGACCATTGTGCTTATGCATGTGTCTTATCTCCATCTCCATTAATTCTTTTATATAACTATATAAACAGTACATGATTTTGTTGGTGCATGCGCTATGGGCTGTGTGGACTCCATTATTGATTTTTATTTAGGATTCACCGCACATGCCCAGTAGTGTTCATTCCTTTCTGGCGCTTCCTGTGACGTCATTAGTAAGTGCGACATACGCATCTTTTGCCTATACATGCGTTCCATCTCCACCTTAGTGGTAGGTGTTTATCTATTTCAGGTGTTTTTGATTCGTTTCCTTTATATAGCCTCTGTTTTTACAATTCACTTAGCTCCTGACAAAGTTTTTGTTAAGACGAAATGCTCGTCGGGGTTCCTGTGGTGTTGAGGTGGGGTCATCCACGTTGCATATGATCATGTCTTTAGGTAAGCTGGTCATTTTCATCATTAGCATCACTATTAACAATTGGCTATGACTTTTATAGATACATTTGGATTCCACTTTATGGCCCTGTGAGTATTCACATTGGTGGTATACATACATGTGGGTTTTTTTTCTTCTGGCTATTGTCAGACTGTCTACTTGCTGGTATTGTTAATTATGTCTATTTTAGCCTGATTTTTTTCCCATTTTTTATTTATATGATAGTTCTCTAAGGGCTTTTATTGGTTTCCAAAAAAAAAAACCTAGCTTTTCCTAACATAGACTATTTGTACTATCTATTCCCAGTTAGGTTTGTTATAACTGGTATAACCTACTGGGTTGAATTTACATTTACATGTGGATGATACCTCCATCATTACTGCATTTTCTCTGTTTCTACTATTAGTGTGGAGTTAGATTGTATTTGACAACTCTCTCCAATCGATTATGTGGCACTGATGTTCATTGCCCATTTTTGATGTTTATGTATTGGATGTGCTTGTAAAGATTTGTATTTATATTATATTTTCGCTAATGGTTTTCAGTTTTTGTGGTCAGGTTTGCACTTCCATTGAGCCTTATGTGTATTAGATAAGGATGCGTTAATGTAGTTGTTGTTCTAATAACTTACATTGTGAGCTCATTATGGGACAATGACTGACAAAGCGCCGTGGAATATGTTGGTGCTATACAAGTAAGAGAAATAAATCATAATAGTACCGGTGAATGCAGGAATATTAAACATGTAATTAGATTTCTTTCTTTACATTATAAAGAGGGTGGACGTGTTTGTAACTGTATTTTGTTGGTTACTTGAATCATTTTTAATTTTTAACATTTTAAAACATTTTTTTTTTTTTTTACTTATAAGATCATGGAGTCTTCTGATCTCTGATAGAATACACTACAGAACTAATGTAATATAGTGTATTGTAGCTGACTGCCAGCCAATCAGTATAGAGAAGTAAAGATGGCAAACCAGGGAGCCACTGATGGTTCCATCTAAGGGGTTAAACAGTTGTGATCACAGCGGAGACCTGCTGCTTATGGTTCCTGCTCAGCCCCTGACCTGACGCCAAGTCGGTGCAGTACATGTACCACACTGATTATTAAGGACCTTCGCTCTGCACCGTAGAAGTATTTCTGTATTATATATTCACACATCAGTATTTATGGCTACATGCACAGAATATGCCATAAATGGTTCTCTCCTCTGGGATCCACATCTACGTAGAGATCAGGAAAATTTGGGAAAATTTGTAGTGAACTTGAAACAACGGTTTGCTCATTTCTAGTTAAAACTGAAAAATAAATAAAAAATGTGGCAGCACATTGTATTTCCATCCAAATGATAAAATTCTTTGTCTCCACTTTCATCTGTCACTAACTAGAGCTATAAATGTGAGGTTCTTAGCGCACAGTTCTATGAATTGTGCGAGCCCATCTGCCCCGTCACGGCGACCTCATTCAGATGAGTCCCTACACTAAGACTTTACTTCTATAATAAATGCTGTACTCCCCTTATAGACAAGACCCCAGAGGGAAAGTTCTTAGAGACTGCACTATAACAGTGAGTATATAAGATGGTTATCTCCTGTCCTATATATAAAGTGTTAGTGTAGGGACCCATCGTAATAATATCACTAAGTGGTCGATGGGATCAAAAATGTCATGTACAGTGTGTGTATAACATCACTATGGATAAGACATCACTATTACTGCAATGGCCTTGGCTGTATGAAAACCCCAGGTTTACTAAATAACCCACTATATTTTATATATAACATTTATGTGCATTATATATATATATTTACACAAACCTTTTACATAGTGTATGCAAAGGTATTTACTATTATCAAAACTTTCAAACTTAACAAATACATACATATATACTCATACCTTATATATACTGAATATAGACATATTCATTACTGCCACTACTTACAATCTTAAATATACATATATATCTATATATACACACCTTATACACACTTCATGCAGATTTTCTTATAGCTGACACTACTTACAGTCTCTAAATATACAATATATATACAGATATATACACACTGTACACCTAGTGTATATACAGGTAATTGTTTTGAACTTTACTTGCAATCTCTAATAATACATTTATATAGATAGGTATGTACAAACCTTACACATAATGTAGATAGTGAGAAACTTTTCACTGACACTACTTACAATCTCTACACATAATGTATATAAAGTTACATAGTGTGTATTCCGTTACTTATTACTAACATGATGTTCAATCTTTATGTATACATACCTATATACCCATACCTTATACATACTGTATATAGACATATTTTTAGTGACACTATTTACAATTTTAAATACACACACACACATATATATAGATATATATATAGAGACCTTATACACACTTCATACAGAGGTTCTTATTGCTGACAGTATTTACAATCTCTAAACATACACTGTATATACAGATATTTACACACTGTACACCTAGTGTATATACAGGTAATTATTTTGAACTTTACTTGCAATCTCTAATTATACATTTATATAGATAGGTATGTACAAAACTTATATATAACGTATGTAGTGAGAAACTTTTTACTGCCACTACTTACAATCTCTAAATATATAAATATAAATATATCTCTATCTATCTATTATCTATCTATCTATATACACACACCTAAATAATTTAGAGCCATTTACATATACATTTTTATTTACATATAAAAATACATATACACAAACATTAAACATAAGTACCTCTATATACATTATTACTGACATGACCTACAATCTATTATTATACATACATACCTAAACCTTACACATACTGTATATAGGAATATTTACTACTGACATTACTTACCACCTGGACTATGCATATCTTCAGACATATAGACACTTTACCACTGTATACAAAGGTACTTATACACGAAGCACACATACTGATATGGCATATAACTAAATTACACATACAAACAAATCTTACACTAATGTATATAAGTTACTACATGACTTTCAATCTATACATATATATATACACCCTATTTACCCATACCTAGTATACTGTATATAGACATATTTTTTACTGGCAATACTTACAATCTTAAATATACATATATATATCTATATATACAGACCGTACACACACTTCATACACAGGTTCTTTAGCTGACACTCTTACAGTCTCTAAATATACAATATATATACAGATATAGTATATATATATAGTGTGTGTATATATAGGTAATTATTTGAACTTACTTGCAATCTGTGTACATTTATATCGATAGGTATGTACAAACCTTAACAGAATGTATATACTGACAAACTTTTACTACCACTACTTACTATCTCTAAAGATATACATACATATGTATATACCACCCTATTGAATTTGAGCCATTAAAAGCATTACTTAAACATTTCAGTCATCTAAAAAACATGTACACAAATCATACTGTGTTACTTACACTATAATCATAAATATACATATATATCTATATATACACAACCCTTATACATACAGTATATAGATGAAATTATTACTGACATTATTTGCAATTTCTAAATATACATATAAAAATACATATACACAAACCGTACACATAAGTACCTCTATATACATTATTACTGACATGTCCTACAGTCTTTTAATAAACATACATACCTACACCTTACACATACTGTAGATAGAAATATTTATTACTAACATTACTTACAATCTCTGACTATGCATATCTTCAGATATATACTGACACTTTACTCACTGTATACAAAGGTACTTATTGTTGAAAGATACCTAAAAGTCTCTAAAAATACACATATATAGATATATATACACACACACTGTACATACATTGTATATTGAGGTAATTACTTACAACCTTTAAATATACATATATGTATTTATATACGTCCAGCTGGTCTCCTATGCATACTGTATGGAGTGTACCTATAAGAGAATACACAAGGGTCTGATATATTACATGATAACAAAGAATGTTGAAGAATTGCTCAGCATTTACATGATAGGGGCGAGAAACAATGGATTTTATATAGAACTAAAAGGATTATGAGCTCCAAAAGCAGACAACAGGGATTATTTGTTAGAAAGGAACATCCTAACCACAGGGAACCCAACACTGAGAAATCTCAGGAACATTTATCACCCTTTTTTATTAGAATATCCTCAAATTTAAAAAAATAATACTATAAAGTATCTCTCCCTATCTTATCTCAAGAGTCTGACATTAGGGAAATACTCAAGAGTGATATCTAGGCCTGCTCTTAGATTTCAGTCATCATTTATGTAAAAAAAACTGGCAAAAATGATGATTTATCCGGTAATCCGCTGGCCCCGCCCACAGTAGTCGCTCTCCATTATCCGTAAAGCAAAGCAGAGTAAAAACACCAATGTCTCCTGTATGAATGGAGCAGCGGCCGAGCATTTGTTATATGAGAGTAAATCTGTGCTACTTACCTGGACTGGACCTCTACAATCTGTCATACACAGGAGATGTAAGTTGTGATTTAGAGCTGATGATGTCATGTGCTTTGTGAGGTCATAGGTTCTGACAGTTGTCATGGCAGCAGGGTCCTCACAAAGGCTTCCAGACCAGAGGCTGGTCCTAATAGAATGCCTGTCAGTTTATGCTGATAGACAATAACGCTTTGATATAGTATATAGTATGATATGAGTATATAAGATTATAAGATCACACTGTGATGCCACCTAGTGGGACCTACAAAATAAATTACATACACTAAAATAAAGTTATAAAAGACAACAATGTAATGACAAAAAAGTGATTTAATGAAGTAAAAGTGTTAAAGATAATAAAAATAACCATATATGGTTTCACCGCAATTGTAACAGCCTGAACCATAATGATAAAATTATATTAATTCTCACATGTTGAGTTTTTGTTGCCTTTTTGTTGCTGCAGCCAGGCCTAGCACAGTATCTGGAAGTTGACGAACCAAAAATTTTTCAGCTTTCAGCGCGCCCACCTGAGCCACAACAGATAACTGTCACCCTCCAGCTGCACCAGCAGGTACAGTCGTACCTAGAGTGCTCCTATAGTCCAGCAGATAACTCTGACCCCATGAAAATCTGGGCCAATAGGTTAGAGCAGTGGAAGGAGCTGGGCCAGTTTGTCATGGGAGTTTTATCTTCTGCAGCCTAAAGTGTTATGGCCAAGAGAGTGTTCAGTGCTGCCGGTGACATTGTAACACCTAAAAGGATGAAACTGTCCATAGGAAGCGTAGAAAAAAATTACTTTCATCAAAATGAATCAGACATGGATCCATGAGGATTTTCACACAGCTCCGGCTTATGCCTCCGAATAGTGGTGTCAGCGTCTCCCTTTATCATCATCTTCCATTTACTGTACTGCTGCTGATGCTACTCCTAAACAGCTACCACCACTGTCACCACTCAGCCAGACATGTCCTGGGGCCTGGTCCATCATATTAGTCCATGCCGCAGTGCCACACATACTGCCACCACTCAGGCAGACATGTCCTTCCAACTGGTCCATCATATTAGTCCCTGCCGCACTTCCACACATGTTGCCACATCTACCACCCACCCACAGAACGACATGTCCTGCGGCCTGGTCCACCATCACATTCCACTATAGCACATTGTTGGTGCCACTAACAGAGACACTAACAGAGACATACAAATTTTCCTAATACATGGGAAATGTTTGCAGCATTGTAAATGTTAAAGGCGTAAAAGTGAGTGTCAGCGCAACATATGGTTAAACTCTGTGCTTGTATCCTCTGCTTACCATACATTCACTTTAACATCACTTCTCCTGTGTTTGCCCTAGAGAGCTAGAAATTGGATACATAGGTTCCTAGGAGTCCTAAGAGTGTTCTACACTCCATTTTTTAGATAGGTTCCTAGGAGACCTAAGAGTTTTCTACACTATGTTTTATAGATAGGTTCCTAGGAGCCCTGACAGTGTCATACACTATGTTTTATATATAGGTTTCTAGGGCCCTGACAGTGTTAAACACTATGTTTTATAGATGCGTTCCTAGGAGATGTAAGGGTGCTCTACACTATGTTTTACAGATTGGTTCCTAGTAGCCCTGACAGTGTACTACACTATCTTTTATAGATTGGTTCCTAGGAGTCCTAAGAGTATTCTACACTATGCTTTATAGATAGGTTCCTAAGAGCCCTAAGTGTATTCTTCTTATTTTTATAATGGTTCCTAGGAGCCTGAGTGTTCTATTGTTTTATAGATGGTTCTTAGGGCCCTGAGTTTCTCTGTTTTTTTGGGTTCTGTTTTCTCACTTGTTTTATAGATGTTCCTTGGAGCCTGAGTGTTCTACCTTGTTTTATGGATGATCCTTGCTGCCTGTGTTTTTTGATGGTTTGGTGCCCTTTTTTTCCTATGTTTATAGATGGTTCCTGGAGCCCTGCGTGTTCTCACTTGTTTTATAATAGGTTCCTGGAGCCCTGACAGTGTTCTACACTATGTTTTATGATGTTCTAGGGGCCCTGGTATTCTCACTATGTTTTATTAATGATTCTAGGGGCCCGACAGTGTTCTACCTTGTTTTATGATGTTTCTAGGAGCCTGTTTCTCGCTATGTTTATACATAGGTTCCTAGGAGCCCTGACTGTGTCATACACTATGTTTTATAGATTGGTTCCTAGGAGCCCTAAGTGTGTTCTACACTATGTTTTACAGATAGGTTTCTAGGAGCCCTGTCAGTGTCATACACTATGTTTAATAGATTGGTTCCTAGGGCCCTGACAGTGTTATAACAGTGTTATACACTGTGTTTTATAGATAGGTTCCTAGGATCCCTGCAAGTGTTCTCCTCCTAGTTTTATAGATAGTTTTCTAAGGGCTCTAACAGTTTTCTACAATATATTTTATAGATAGGTTCCTAGGGGCAGTAAGAGTTTTATACACTATGTTTTATAGAGGTTCCTTGGAGCCCTGACAGTGTTCTATACTGTGTTTTATAGATGGGTTCCTAGGAGCCCTGACAGTGTTATACACTATGTTTTATAGATAGATTTCTAGGAGCCCTAAGAATATTCTACACTATGTTTTATAAGTAGGTTCCTGGGGGCCCTGATAGTGTTCACTACTCAATGTTTTTATAGATAGGTTCCCAGGAGCCTTGACAGTGCTATTCACTGTTTTATAAATAGGTTCCCAGGGACCTCACAGTTTTAAACACTATGTTTTATAGATAGGTTCCTAGGAGCTCTAAAAGTGTTCTACACTAAGTTTCACAGATAGGTTCCTAGGAGCAGTGACAGTGTTATACACTGTTTTATAGATAGGTTTCTAGGGCCCAGTCAGTGTTATGCACTGTTTTATAGATAGGTTCCTAGGGCCCTGACAGTGTTAAACACTATGTTTTATAGATACGTTCTTTGGAGCCCCAAGAGTGCTCTACACTATGTTTTACAGATAGGTTCCTAGGAGCACTGACAATGTTATCACTATGTTTTTGTGGTTCCTGGGGGCCCTGATGTGTTCTCTACTCATGTTTTTTAGATGGTTCCCAGGAGCCTGCGTGCTATCACTGTTTTATTCGTTCCCAGGGACCCCAGTTTTAACACTTGTTTTTAGATAGGTTCCTGGGCTCTGTGTTCTCACTAAGTTTCACAGATAGGTTCCTAGGGGGAGCAGTGACAGTGTTATACCTGCTTTATAGATAGGTTTCTAGGACACAGTCAGTGTTATACACTGTTTTATAGATAGGTTCCAGGGCCCTGACAGTGTTAAACACTATGTTTTATAGATACGTTCCTTGGAGCCCCAAGAGTGCTCTACACTATGTTTTACAGATAGGTTCCTAGGAGCACTGACAATGTTATACACTATGTTTTATAGATAGGTTCCTGAGAGCCCTGACAGTTTTCTATACTGTGTTTTATAGATGGGTTCCTAGGAGCCCTGACAGAGTTATTCACAATGTTTTATAGATAGATTTCTAGGAGCCCTAAGAATATTCTACACTATGTTTTATAAGTAGGTTCCTGGGGGCCCTGATAGTGTTCTTCTACTCAATGTTTTATAGATAGGTTCCCAGGAGAATTGACAGTGTTATACAATGTTTTATAGATAGGTTCCCAGGGACCTCACAGTGTTAAACACTATGTTTTATAGAAAGGTTCCTAGGAGCCCTAAAAGTGTTCTACACTAAGTTTCACAGATAGGTTCCTAGGAACACTGACAGTATTATACACTGTTTTATAGATATGTTTCTAGGGCCTAGTCAGTGTTATACACTGTGTTTTACAGATAAGTTCCTAGGAGCCCTGACAGTGTACTACACTATGTTTTATAGATTGGTTCCTAGGGCTCTGACAGTGTTATACACTATGTTTTATAGATAGGTTCCTGGGAACCTTGACAGGGTTCTACACTATGTTTTATAGATAGGTTCCTGGAGCGAGTACACACTATGTTTTATAGATAGGTTCCTGGGAACCTTGACAGGGTTCTACACTATGTTTTTTAGATTGGTTCCTAGGTTCCTGACAGTGGTCTAGAGTATGTTTTATGGGTAGGTTCCTAGCAGCCCTAAGAGTATTCTAAACTATGTTTTATGGAAGGGTTCCTAGAAGCCCTAAGGGTATTCTACACTATGTTTTATAGATACATTCCTAGGAGCCCTAAGAGTGTTCTACACTACGTTTTATAGATAGGTTCCTAAGAGCCCTAAGAGTATGTTACACTATGTTTTATAGATAGGTTCCTAGGAGCCTTAAGATTGTAATTCACTATGTTTTATACATAAGTTCCTGGGGGCCTGACAGTGTTGTACACTACGTTTTATAGATAGGTTCCTAGGAGCCCTGAGTGTGTTATACACTGTTTTATACATAGGTTCCTAGGCCCCTGACAGTGTTATACACTATGTTTTATAGATAGGTTCCTAGGAACCCTGAAAGTGTTCTCCTCCTAGTTTTATAGATAGGTTTCTAAGGGCCCTAACAGTATTTTACTATATATTTTATAGATAGGTTCCTAGGAGCCCTGACAGTGTTCTATACTGTGTTTCATAGATAGATTTCTAGGAGCCCTAAGAATATTCTACACTATGTTTTATAAGTAGGTTCCTGGGGGCCCTGATAGTGTCCTACTCTATGTTTTATATATAGGTTCCCAGGAGCCTTGAAAGTGTTATTCACTGTTTTATAGATAGGTTCCCAGGGACCTTACAGTGTTAAACACTATGTTTTATAGATAGGTTCCTCGGAGCCCTAAAAGTGTTCTACACTAAGTTTCACAGATAGGTTCCTAGGAGCACTGACAGTGTTATACTCTATTTTATAGATAGGTTTCTAGGGCCCAGTCAGTGTTATACACTGTTTTATAGATAGGTTCCTAGGACCCTGACAGTGTTAAACACTATGTTTTATAGATACATTCCTTGGAGCCCCAAGAGTGCTCTACACTATGTTTTACAGATAGTTTCCTAGGAGCCCTGACAGTGTTATACACTATGTTTTATAGATAGGTTCCTGAGAGCCCTGACAGTGTACTACACTATGTTTTATAGATTGGTTCCTAGGGCTCTGATAGTGTTATACACTATGTTTTATAGATAGGTTCCTGGGAGCCTTGACAGGGTTCTACACTATGTTTTATATACACTATATTTTACAGATAGGCTCCTAGGAGCCCTGACAGTGTTATACACTATGTTTTATAGATTGGTTCCTAGAGCCCTGACATTGTTATATACTTTGTTTTATAGATAGGTTCCTAGGAGTCCTAAGAGTATACTACACTATGTTTTATAGATAGGTTCCTAAGAGCCCTAAGTGTATGTTACACTATGTTTTATAGATAGGTTCCTAGGAGCCTTAAGATTGTAATTCACTATGTTTTATACATAGGTTCCTGGGGGCCTGACAGTGTTGTACACTACGTTTTATAGATAGGTTCCTAGGAGCCCTGAGGTGTTATACACTAGTTTTATACATAGGTTCCTAGGGCCCTGACAGTGTTATATACTATGTTTTATAGATAGGTTCCTAGAACCCTGTGTTCTCCTCCTAGTTTTATAGATAGGTTTCTAAGGGCCCTAATAGTATTTTACTATATATTTTATAGAGAGGTTCCTAGGAGCCCTGACAGTGTTCTATACTGTGTTTCATAGATAGATTTAAGTCTAGGAGCCCTAAGGGTATTCTACACTATGTTTTACAGGTACGTTCCTAGGGGCCTGGCGACAGGCTACGTTTTATAGATAGGTTCCTAGGAGCCCTGAGAGTGTGCTACACTATGTTTTATAGATAGGTTCCTAGGAGCCTTAAGATTGTTCTTCACTATGTTTTATAGATAGGTTCCTGGGGGCCCTGACAGTGTTGTACACTATGTTTTATAGATAGGTTCCTAGGAGCCCTGACAGTGTTATACACTGTTTTATAGATAGGTTCCTAGGGCCCTGACAGTGTCATACACTATGTTTTATAGATAGGTTACTAGAGCCCTAAGAGTGTCTACACTATGATTTACAGATATGCTGCCTGGGGCCCGACAGTGTCATACACTATGTTTTATAGATTGGTTCCTAGAGCCCTATCATTGTTATATAATATGTTTTATAGATACAGTGCTGGCCAAAAGTATTGGCACCCCTGCAATTCTGCCAGATAATACTCAATTTCTTCCAGAAAATAATTGCAATCACAAATGCTTTGGTAATAATATCTTCATTTATTTTGCTTGCAATGAAAAAACACAAAAGAGAATGAAAAAAAAAGTCAAATCATTGATCATTTTACACAAAACTCCAAAAATGGGCCGGACAAAAGTATTGGCACCCTCAGTCTAATACTTGGTAGCACAACCTTTAGACAAAATAACTGCGAACAACCGCTTCCGGTAACCATCAATGAGTTTCTTACAATGCTCTGCTGGAATTTTAGACCATTCTTCTTTGGCAAATTTTTCCAGGTCCCTGAGATTTGAAGGGTGCCTTCTCCAAACTGCCATTTGGAGATCTCTCCACAGGTGTTCTATGGGATTCAGGTCTGGACTCATTGCTGGTCACTTTAGAAGTCTCCAGTGCTTTCTCTCAAACCATTTTCTAGTGCTTTTTGAAGTGTGTTTTGAGTCATTGTCCTGCTGGAAGACCCATGACCTCTGAGGGAGACCCTGCTTTTTCACACTGGGCCCTACATTATGCTACAAAATTTGTTGGTAGTCTTCAGACTACATAATGCCATGCACACGGTCAAGCAGTCCAGTGCCAGGGGCAGCAAAGCAACCCCAAAACATCAGGGAACCTCCGCCATCTTTGACTGTAGGGACCGTGTTCTTTTCTTTGAAGGCCTCTTTTTTTTTCCTGTAAACTCTATGTTGATGCCTTTTCCCAAAAAGCTCTACTTTTGTCTCATCTGACCAGAGAACATTCTTCCAAAAAGTTTTTGGCTTTCTCAGGTAAGTTTTGGCAAACTCCAGCCTGGCTTTTTTATGTCTGTGGGTCAGAAGTGGGGTCTTCCTGGGTATCCTACCATAGAGTCCCTTTTCATTCAGACGCCGACGGATAGTACGGGTTGACACTGTTGTACCCTCGGACTGCAGGGCAGCTAGAACTTGTTTGGATGTTAGTCTCCACTTTCATCTGTCACTAACTAGAGTTATAAATGTGAGGTTCTTAGCGCACAGTTCTATGAATTGTGCGAGCCCATCTGCCCCGTCACGGCGACCTCATTCAGATGAGTCCCTACACTAAGACTTTACTTCTATAATAAATGCTGTACTCCCCTTATAGACAAGACCCCAGAGGGAAAGTTCTTAGAGACTGCACTATAACAGTGAGTATATAAGATGGTTATCTCCTGTCCTATATATAAAGTGTTAGTGTAGGGACCCATCGTAATAATATCACTAAGTGGTCGATGGGATCAAAAATGTCATGTACAGTGTGTGTATAACATCACTATGGATAAGACATCACTATTACTGCAATGGCCTTGGCTGTATGAAAACCCCAGGTTTACTAAGTAACCCACTATATTTTATATATAACATTTATGTGCATTATATATATATATTTACACAAACCTTTTACATAGTGTATGCAAAGGTATTTACTATTATCAAAACTTTCAAACTTAACAAATACATACATATATACTCATACATTATATATACTGAATATAGACATATTCATTACTGCCACTACTTACAATCTTAAATATACATATATATCTATATATACACACCTTATACACACTTCATGCAGATTTTCTTATAGCTGACACTACTTACAGTCTCTAAATATACAATATATATACAGATATATACACACTGTACACCTAGTGTATATGCAGGTAATTATTTTGAACTTTACTTGCAATCTCTAATTATACATTTATATAGATAGGTATGTACAAACCTTACACATAATGTAGATAGTGAGAAACTTTTCACTGACACTACTTACAATCTCTACACATAATGTATATAAAGTTACATAGTGTGTATTCCGTTACTTATTACTAACATGATGTTCAATCTTTATGTATACATACCTATATATCCAAACCTTATACATACTGTATATAGACATATTTTTAGTGACACTATTTACAATTTTAAATACACACACACATATATATAGATATATATATAGAGACCTTATACACACTTCATACAGAGGTTCTTATTGCTGACAGTATTTACAATCTCTAAACATACACTGTATATACAGATATATACACACTGTACACCTAGTGTATATACAGGTAATTATTTTGAACTTTACTTGCAATCTCTAATTATACATTTATATAGATAGGTATGTACAAAACTTATATATAACGTATGTAGTGAGAAACTTTTTACTGCCACTACTTACAATCTCTAAATATATACATATAAATATATCTCTATCCATCTATCTATCTATCTATCTATCTATCTATCTATATACACACACCTAAAGAATTTAGAGCCATTTACATATACATTTTTATTTACATATAAAAATACATATACACAAACATTATATCTATTATATTTATTTATTATAGGTTATATTATAAGTAACCTCTATATACATTATTACTGACATGACCTACAATCTATTATTATACATACATACCTAAACCTTACACATACTGTATATAGGAATATTTACTACTGACATTACTTACCACCTGTGACTATGCATATCTTCAGACATATAGACACTTTACTCACTGTATACAAAGGTACTTATTGTTGAAGCTACACATACTGAATATGGACATAATAACTAAATTACACATACAAACAAATCTTACACATAATGTATATAAAGTTACTAACATGACTTTCAATCTATACATATATATATACACCTATTTACCCATACCTTATGTATACTGTATATAGACATATTTTTTACTGGCAATACTTAGAATCTTAAATATACATATATATATATCTATATATACAGACCGTACACACACTTCATACACAGGTTCTTATAGCTGACACTACTTACAGTCTCTAAATATACAATATATATACAGATATAGTATATATATATATATATATATATATATATATATATATATATAGTGTAGTGTACATATAGGTAATTATTTAGAACTTTACTTGCAATCTCTATACATTTATATAGATAGGTATGTACAAACCTTATACATAATGTATATAGTGAGAAACTTTTTACTACCACTACTTACTATCTCTAAAGATATATATAAATATGTATATACACACACCTAAAGAATTTAGAGCCATTTATTAAAGACATTACTTACACATTTCAAATATACATATAAAAATACATATACACAAATCATAAACATAAGTACCTCTATATACATTATTACTGACATGTCCTACAGTCTTTTAATATACATACATACCTAAACCTTACACATACTGTCTGTAGAAATATTTATTACTAACATTACTTACAATCTGTGACTACGCATATCTTCAGATATATACTGACACTTTACTCACTGTATACAAATGTAATTTTTTTTTTTAAAGTAATTAAAAATTATTTAAAATTATATTTTTGGGGACCCAGGGGTGGGTTTGGGGGGGGGGGGGGGGGTCTCTGTGCATTGTGTTATTTTCTGTTGCTTCATAGCCTGTGGGACATAGGGGGGGGTCCTGAGTCTCACACAACACAGCGCCACCTAGTGCAGCCCCCCACAAGCATTACCCCTCCCATAGGATTGAATAGTAACCAAATGTCCAATGGGAGGACATCGCCTGGGAAAAGGGGGGGGGGGGGGCGCCCCCCCCCCGCCCCCCCCCCGCCCCCCCCCCCACGGCCGCCCCCCCCTTGGGGGGATAAAAGGGGGGGGTTAGGGGGGGGGGGGGGGGGGGGGGAAGTGGGGTCCCCCGGGAAGAAACCCGGGGGTTTAGTCCAGGAACCCCAAGTCCCAGACAGGCCCCGGAGGGTTGGAGAGCTGACATACTCCAGCTATTCAGAAGATCCTGTCCGCTGTCTGCCTAGCCATCGCCCTGAAGGAAGTCAAGCATCATTATCTTGTCAGCATGAGACTGTGGAGAGAACATTCTGGAACACGTGCTCCATAGCAAGTATCACAGGATCCAGGGGCCAAGGCCAGACCTGTGGAATATCCTGCCACCCTGACTATTGCACCCCGAAACTCTGAGCTATCAGGACCACATAACGTGAGTGGGGAATATTATGTACTAGTATCATGGTGGGCATCCTCCTATGAGCCAAATAGGAACCCAGATGCACCTTAGGGCTGTAACACTGAAGTATAAGGGGCTAGGAACACCTTTCATCAAGTCTACCCTGCACCCCAGGACTTTGCTGTGTCACCAGGCGTACCCCGTTGTTTTGTATTGAAGAAACTGTTTAAGCATTTGTGCCTCCACACCCATGGAAGTAAAAGTTCAACTTTACAACCGTTTCTGTGTCTGACTCTGCACTGACAACATCAGGGCGCCCCAAACACCACCAGTCGGCACAGTATAGGGGAAGCGCCCCGGGGGAACAATCACCACCAACATTTGTGCAGCCCCCTCATCACCGGTACCAGTGGTGGTAACGTGGGACAGCACCAGCGCTGCGCCCTCGTGCGCAGAGACCGTGACAAGTCTGCGCTGTTTGCACCCCGCAATCCCAACTGCAGCGTTACCTTCCATCTGGTCACCGCAAGAAAAACTGGCGTCACGAACAGGATACGGGTGTGTGCCATTTTGAGAAAGTCGCCATGAAAAGTGCGCCAAATTGTCTCCAGAGCATCGGTCTTTATTGTGGACTTTGCTAAGATCAAGTTTATTCCCTGAGAGTGCTTGCCACAAAGAGGGGGAGCCCTATACCCCTGAAGTAAGCCCTAAAGACTGTCCTCTCAGTGTGTTACAGCCCTGGAAGAGTTAAAACGCCCAGGACTTGTTTGCTGCGCCACATCGCTGTGTAAGAACGCCCACAAAGGGTTAACTGTACCTTGCAAAAGTGCGGGAGATTTTTAGCACTGCCCATGAGGCCAGGAGACCCATCTGCCGCCATCTTAGGAGAGCCCAGAATGCTGAGCGCAATGCTACGCGCACCCATACAAGAAAGTGAAAGGCGAACGTGCCGGCGCCATTTCTGACTCTCCGGTGCCGCATCACCGTCCCTGCTGTGCACCGCTGATCTCTGGTCCACGCTGCAGTTGCTGTCAGTGAGTACTGTGCCTCCCTGTCCTTGTCTTCAGTCCTCCCACGGCCCCAGCGAGTGTTTTCCGTGTACAGTGTCTGTGGGGAGTGCCACCATTAAAGAGGGGGAGCACACCGTCAGCCTGCATCACAGTGACTCTGTTAATAGCTACAGCATTCTTAAAGGGACAGCATTCCAAGTTGTAGTCTCCATTCCCTGCCAGCAAGCAGTTGAGTTTCTTAAAGAGACGGCGACCTAATTTCAGTCATACCTGCAAACAACATGACTGAGCAAAGTGACATTGTGCCATCTGTTTCTAGTGATCCAGCAGTGCCCATGGCGAGCAGCCTACCATTCTCCATGCCATTTTACCCTGGCGCACCATGGCTGCCGCGCTACAAAGGGGAGGCGCATACCCTCAGGGACTTTCGTGAGAAGATGCTGTCTCTCTTCCAGTTCTATCCTCTGAATACAGAACAGCAGATACAGATCCTGCTGGGCCAGCTTGAGGGTGCTGCAGCTAGGGAGGTCAAATCCTGGCCTGCCTCTGACAAAAGAACCCCTGGGCAAATTCTGGACAAACTCCAGGTGAACTTTGACGTGCGATCTGTCTCCGAGGTAAAGATGCGCTTCTTTTCCAGACGACAACTACCTGGTGAGACCCTGCGGGACTATGCTTTATCCCTCCAAGAGGCGTTCAGAGCTGTGGTGCAAGTGGATCCACGTGAAAATGTGGACTCTGATAAAATCTTGCTTGACCGCTTCATAGAAGGGGCGGGTACCACATTGCTCCAGAGTCAGTTGCGAATGCTTGCTGCACAATATCCCAGCATCACCTTTGCTGACTTCAAGGACCTTGCCATCCAGGTCTTGGGACAGGAGCAGCCCCAGCCGAGCCCAGTCATCTGTGCTCCCTCACCTGGACCCTCAACAAGCATTGCTCCAGTTGTCCTGCCACTACCTCTGGGTACCTCACCTGCTGCCCAAACTGCGCAGACTACACCAGCAGACTCCAGAGATGACCTTCTGGCCCGAGTGGATCATCTGACCCGTGCCATGGAACAGATCACCGTCCGTCTAGATCGTCTGACCCAGCCGTCTTCATCGTCTAGTGATCCTTTGCGAAGTCACAACATCTCACCTGAGTCGCCACCCAGACGTCCGTCTTCAGTGAAACCTCCGCAGAGTGAGAGGCCATACTGTACCTATTGCCATAGATATGGACACACCAGGCCTCAGTGTTTTCAGTTAAACGGGCCACCCCCGAGGCAGCGGGCCGCCCCTCGGGAGGAAAGAAGAAGGGCCCAGGTGAATCTTCAGTGCCATTGTCACGCTTCGTCTCAGCCTGCCCACACATCACAATCCGGGTGAACGGCGTCCCTCTGACAGCGTTGGTGGACACTGGATCTCAGGTAACAACCCTGCGCAAGCAGGTGTTCCTTGAACATTGGGACTTAGGTGTGTTGAATAGAACACCTGACACATGGATAAATCTGTGTGCCAGCAATGGACAGCCCATACCACAGCAGGGTTATTGGGAACCCACTATCCAGATTGGGGACTTGAAACTGCCTAGACAGGGTGTAATTGTCACTGATGTAGAGGATGATAGGTTTGCAGTTGTAATATTAGGCATGAATGTTTTACGCCATTGCTTTGCAGAAGTGTTGGATGCCTTGCATGCCTCTCTCCTTACAGCTTCTCCCAGTGACCAGCAGACCATTCAGCGGGCCATTCGTGTACTCAATGCCCAGCACAAGTTCGCCAACAAACAAGGTGAAATTGGTCGAGTCCGGATCCACGATACCCGTCCAGTAACCCTACAGCCTGGAACAGAAACTATGGTGTGGTGCCGTGCCCGTCCGGGCATAGAAAATCAGGACTACGAGGCCTTGCTACAACCCATACAGATAGATGGCCAACCACTTGTCATGGCTGCCCGCAGCCTTGTTACAGTTTCCAATGGACGTGTTCCTGTCCGCTTAGTCAACTTGGGCGATGCTCCCGTGAACCTCCACAAGTTCCACTCTGTGGCCCTGCTACACCGGTTAGCACCAGAAGACATTCTCTCTGGTGATTCTACCGCCACACAGCGTTCCACCCAAGCTGCTGAGAACATTCAGAATGGAGCCACGAAGTCCTGGTGGGATGAATTGAACGTGGGAGACGCCAATACCCCTATAGAGCACATCAATGGGGTTCGCAATGTGGCCAAGCGTTACCAACAGGCATTCAGTAAACACCCATTGGACTTTGGTAAGACCATGACCATACAACATCGCATTCTGACTGGTGACCACCATCCAATCAAGGAGCGTCACCGTCCAATACCACCAGCGATGTACCAACCGGTGAAAAAGTTGATCCAAGAGATGCGAGATGCTGATGTCATCCGGGAGAGTAACAGCCCCTGGGCAGCCCCGCTAGTCCTTGTCAAGAAGAAAGACGGAACCCTACGATTTTGTGTGGACTATCGTAAACTCAACAATGTCACGCACAAAGACGCATACCCATTGCCACGGATTGAGGAATCTCTAACGGCTTTGGGATCAGCTACCTGTTTCTCGACCCTGGACTTAACCAGTGGATACTGGCAAGTCCCTATGGCGCCTGAAGATCGTGAAAAGACTGCGTTTACGACCCCGATGGGACTCTTTGAATTCAATAGTATGCCATTTGGGCTATGTAATGCCCCAGCCACATTCCAACGGCTTATGGAGAGGTGCCTCGGCCATGAAAATTTCCAGAGTGTGCTACTGTACCTGGACGATGTTATTGTATTCTCCCGGACATACCAAGAACACCTTCGTCACATGTCCGAGGTATTCAAGGTACTTATACAGCACGGACTAAAGGTGAAGCCCTCCAAGTGCTACCTGTTGAAACCCCAAGTTCACTACCTTGGGCATGTCGTGAGCGCACAAGGCGTCCAACCTGATCCTGAAAAGATCACTGCAGTCCAGAACTGGAGAAGACCAACTACCGTCAAAGAAGTCCGAAGCTTCCTTGGATTCGCAGGTTACTACCGGCGTTTCATACCACACTTCGCCCAAGTAGCCGAGCCTCTGAACGAATTGTTGCGCGGTTGTCCCAGAGAAAACTACAACCAAAAGCTTCCGGTAGACTGGACAGCGCGTCAAGAGGAAGCCTTTCAAGCGCTTAAAGCACTTCTGACGCAACCACCAATTCTAGCCTATCCCGACTACAGTCAGCCATTCCGCTTGTACACAGATGCAAGTCACCAAGGTTTGGGTGCAGTGTTGTCCCAGGTTCAGGACAACAAAGAGCGAGTCATCGCCTACGCCAGCAGGAGTCTGAGAGGCGCGGAGAAGAACGACCAGAACTATAGTTCTTTCAAACTCGAACTTCTGGCGCTTGTCTGGGCCGTGACAGAGAAGTTTAAAGACTACCTGGCTGCCACACCCTTTACCGTGTACACAGATAACAATCCGTTGGCGCATCTGGACACTGCTCGACTGGGAGCCCTTGAACAACGGTGGGCCTCAAGACTCGCGAATTACAAGTTCTCTGTCAAGTATCGCAGTGGCAAGTCCAACGCTAACGCTGATGCACTCTCAAGGTTGCCTGTGGGAGAAGAACCACCCCGAGAAGACATCTGGGAAGAGGTGGAGATGCCACCATTCTACAACAAGTTTGCCCAACAGGTTGCTATTGGTGTCCCTGTAGAAGGAGAATCTCTGGCGAAAACAGCTGCCGAATCCCTCCAGGAGCCATCTCTGTGGAAAACGTTCCAAGAAGAGAGCAGAGTTTTAGGAGAATTGTCAGATTTCCTGCTTACAGGAAGAATACCAACCCGTGTAAAGAGAGGTCTTCATGACGTGGAATTAAAACGCCTTTGGCGACAGAGGAAGCGCCTGTTTGTCCAACGAGGCCTTCTACATAGAAACACTCTTGATCCTGTCACAGGTGAAAGGCTTCATCAGATCCTCGTACCAAGAAGAGACGCACAGATGATACTTGAGGCGTATCATGACAGATCCGGTCACTTCGGGGTACAAAAGACCGAAGCTACCATCCGTCGTCGCTTCTATTGGGTTGGGATGAGGAGTGACATTGAGAGTTGGTGCCGAGAGTGTCCCGCCTGTAGTATCACCAAGGAAGGTCGAAGAGATCAGAAGGCCCCTCTACATCCAATTAAGACTCAAAAGCCGTGTGAAATTGTTGCTCTGGACCATGTGAAGTTGGGTCCCACACGTTCCGGCTACAGCTACGCTCTGACAATGGTGGATCATTACTCCAAGTTCCTTGTCATCGTGCCTGTCAGAGATCTTACAGCAAGAACTACGGCTGAGACCTTCTACGCAGAGTTTGTCCGCCATTACGGTTGTCCTGAGCATATCCTCACCGACCGTGGATCGGCGTTTGAATCCCAATTGTTCCGTGAGCTGTGTCAGTTCCAAGACTGCAAGAAGTTGCGAACCACAGCGTATCACCCTCAAGGGAATGGTATGTGCGAGAAGGCAAATCAAGTGATCATCGGCATGCTAAGAACAGCCGCAGTTACACCTGGTGTTGAGTGGCCTGAGCGTATCAAGGACTTGGCCTATATTTACAACAACACACCCCAAACATCTACGGGATACGCACCATTTTATCTAATGTTTGGAAGACAAGGTCAACTTCCTTCAGACTTAACCCTTGGTGTGAAGGTTCCTGACACCATCAATCCACTACCCATAACAGACTGGGTTGTTGAACACCGCCGACGTATGGAGGAAGCTAAAGAGATAGTTGAAACGCGCATGGATGAGGTTCGTAGGAGACAACAGGAGGATTACAACCATCGCGCCCATGCAGCGCCCCTGAAAGTTGGCGACCGTGTATGGTTAAGGAATAACCATCGGAATGGGAAATTGGATCCATTCTGGGAGAAAGAACCATACAGTGTCATCTCCATACCATATCCTGAATCCGACGTGTATGAGATCTCTAAACCTGGGAGACAGCCCCAAGTAGTACACCGAAACCGTCTGAAGCTGTGCCTTAAAGAAGGACTACCCACAGAGGTGCCCCCAGCTGAGACAACGAGTACAGAGATCTTGTCACCTTCTGAAGCGAAAGAGAGACCCCCAACGTTAACTGAGCTTATGTGGGCGCCTAAACTACTACCATTTAGCTGTTATCCACCAATTGCTCTAGTGCAAGAGAACCCTTCGACAGATGATTTAATTGATTTCAGTGACTCTGTTCCTGATTCAAATCTCGTTCCACTTAGGCGTTCTGAGCGTACCACAAAAGGCATACCTCCAACACGCTATAGTGATGCCATGGCTGTCCTTGGGTAAAAGAGGTTAACTGTCTCTGCTTCTGTATATATGTTATTCCTGCTCTGATTACATTAATGTTTTTCCTGTGTGTATATACAGTATATATATAATATCTTGCCATGTAATATAGTATTTACACTTATATGCAACAATCCAAGCCATAGTGCCTGGCTCACCGAGCCAAGGAAGTTCTGTTACCCCATTGCGGTATGGGCATTCGTGCCAGAGTGCCTACTCTTCCTTACAGAAAGGACTGTTTATTGTTTCTCAGAGAGACTCTCATGATAATGGACACTCACGAAATTTGTGCCAGAGAGCCTCTGGACCCATTTGCACTACTGTTGTTTCTATATGGACTGTCTGATGGTACCGCCAAAAGGTTCCATAAGTCTGAGTTTAATTATCTCTCCGTTACCCTTCATACTTCTCATGGACATTCCAGGACTATACCGGGAGGTCTTACCTCAAGTTTATATTGAGTTTATATTTTTCTAAACTGTTAGTGACATTTGCACTTTATTCGTATTTATTAACGTTATGTTACATTTCTCACCTTCACCCCAGCCCGTCGCCGAGGTCGGCTTAGTGAAAGAGGGGGAGTATGTGGCATCCCAGAGCTGGCTATGGCTGGGCTGAGGGTGATCTCTGTGCATTGTGTTATTTCCTGTTGCTTCATAGCCTGTGTGACATAGCAGGGGGTCCTGAGTCTCACACAACACAGCGCCACCTAGTGAGCCTCACACATGCATTACACCTCCCATAGGATTGAATAGTAACCAAATGTCCAATGGGAGGACATCGCCTGGGAAAAGGGGAGGAGTCAGCTGATCACTGGGTCCCCATGGTAACACCCCTGCAGGAAGGTCCTGCGTGTGAGGAGTTAGAAGTGTGGAGTGTTAGGAGGAGGAGGTGAGGAGATAAGTGTGATGTCCTGTGAAGAAAGCAGTGAGTTTAGTGCAGGAATCTCAAGTCCTAGACAGGCCCAGGAAGGTTGGAGAGCTGACATACTCCAGCTATTCAGAAGATCCTGTCCCCTGTCTGCCTAGCCATCGCCCTGAAGGAAGTCAAGCATCATTATCTTGTCAGCCTGAGACTGTGGAGAGAACATTCTGGAACACGTGCTCCATAGCAAGTATCACAGGATCCAGGGGCCAAGGCCAGACCTGTGGAATATCCTGCCACCCTGACTATTGCACCCCGAAACTCTGAGCTATCAGGACCACATAACGTGAGTGGGGAATATTATGTACTAGTATCATGGTGGGCATCCTCCTATGAGCCAAATAGGAACCCAGATGCACCTTAGGGCTGTAACACTGAAGTATAAGGGGCTAGGAACACCTTTCATCAAGTCTACCCTGCACCCCAGGACTTTGCTGTGTCACCAGGCGTACCCCGTTGTTTTGTATTGAAGAAACTGTTTAAGCATTTGTGCCTCCACACCCATGGAAGTAAAAGTTCAACTTTACAACCGTTTCTGTGTCTGACTCTGCACTGACAACATCAGGGCGCCCCAAACACCACCAGTCGGCACAGTATAGGGGAAGCGCCCCGGGGGAACAATCACCACCAACATTTGTGCAGCCCCCTCATCACCGGTACCAGTGGTGGTAACGTGGGACAGCACCAGCGCTGCGCCCTCGTGCCCAGAGACCGTGACAAGTCTGCGCTGTTTGCACCCCGCAATCCCAACTGCAGCGTTACCTTCCATCTGGTCACCGCACATACTGTGTTACTTACACTATAATCATAAATATACATATATATCTATATATACACAACCCTTATACATACAGTATATAGATGAAATTATTACTGACATTATTTGCAATTTCTAAATATACATATAAAAATACATATACACAAACCGTACACATAAGTACCTCTATATACATTATTACTGACATGTCCTACAGTCTTTTAATAAACATACATACCTACACCTTACACATACTGTAGATAGAAATATTTATTACTAACATTACTTACAATCTCTGACTATGCATATCTTCAGATATATACTGACACTTTACTCACTGTATACAAAGGTACTTATTGTTGAAAGATACCTAAAAGTCTCTAAAAATACACATATATAGATATATATACACACACTGTACATACATTGTATATTGAGGTAATTACTTACAACCTTTAAATATACATATATGTATTTATATACGTCCAGCTGGTCTCCTATGCATACTGTATGGAGTGTACCTATAAGAGAATACACAAGGGTCTGATATATTACATGATAACAAAGAATGTTGAAGAATTGCTCAGCATTTACATGATAGGGGCGAGAAACAATGGATTTTATATAGAACTAAAAGGATTATGAGCTCCAAAAGCAGACAACAGGGATTATTTGTTAGAAAGGAACATCCTAACCACAGGGAACCCAACACTGAGAAATCTCAGGAACATTTATCACCCTTTTTTATTAGAATATCCTCAAATTTAAAAAAATAATACTATAAAGTATCTCTCCCTATCTTATCTCAAGAGTCTGACATTAGGGAAATACTCAGAGTGATATCTAGGCCTGCTCTTAGATTTCAGTCATCATTTATGTAAAAAAAACTGGCAAAAATGATGATTTATCCGGTAATCCGCTGGCCCCGCACACAGTAGTCGCTCTCCATTATCCGTAAAGCAAAGCAGAGTAAAAACACCAATGTCTCCTGTATGAATGGAGCAGCGGCCGAGCATTTGTTATATGAGAGTAAATCTGTGCTACTTACCTGGACTGGACCTCTACAATCTGTCATACACAGGAGATGTAAGTTGTAATTTAGAGCTGATGATGTCATGTGCTTTGTGAGGTCATAGGTTCTGACAGTTGTCATGGCAGCAGGGTCCTCACAAAGGCTTCCAGACCAGAGGCTGGTCCTAATAGAATGCCTGTCAGTTTATGCTGATAGACAATAACGCTTTGATATAGTATATAGTATGATATGAGTATATAAGATTATAAGATCACACTGTGATGCCACCTAGTGGGACCTACAAAATAAATTACATACACTAAAATAAAGTTATAAAAGACAACAATGTAATGACAAAAAAGTGATTTAATGAAGTAAAAGTGTTAAAGATAATAAAAATAACCATATATGGTTTCACCGCAATTGTAACAGCCTGAACCATAATGATAAAATTATATTAATTCTCACATGTTGAGTTTTTGTTGCCTTTTTGTTGCTGCAGCCAGGCCTAGCACAGTATCTGGAAGTTGACGAACCAAAAATTTTTCAGCTTTCAGCGCGCCCACCTGAGCCACAACAGATAACTGTCACCCTCCAGCTGCACCAGCAGGTACAGTCGTACCTAGAGTGCTCCTATAGTCCAGCAGATAACTCTGACCCCATGAAAATCTGGGCCAATAGGTTAGAGCAGTGGAAGGAGCTGGGCCAGTTTGTCATGGGAGTTTTATCTTCTGCAGCCTAAAGTGTTATGGCCAAGAGAGTGTTCAGTGCTGCCGGTGACATTGTAACACCTAAAAGGATGAAACTGTCCATCCCTGACAGTGTTAAACACTATGTTTTATAGATACATTCCTTGGAGCCCCAAGAGTGCTCTACACTATGTTTTACAGATAGTTTCCTAGGAGCCCTGACAGTGTTATACACTATGTTTTATAGATAGGTTCCTGAGAGCCTTGACAGTGTACTCCACTATGTTTTATAGATTTGTTCCTAGGGCTCTGACAGTGTTATACACTATGTTTTATAGATAGGTTCCTGGGAACCTTGACAGGGTTCTACACTATGTTTTATAGATAGGTTCCTAGGAGTCTTAAGAGTATTCTACACTATGTTTTATACATAAGTTCCTGGGGGCCTGACAGTGTTGTACACTACGTTTTATAGATAGGTTCCTAGGAGCCCTGAGTGTGTTATACACTGTTTTATACATAGGTTCCTAGGGCCCTGACAGTGTTATACACTATGTTTTATAGATAGGTTCCTAGGAACCCTGAAAGTGTTCTCCTCCTAGTTTTATAGATAGGTTTCTAAGGGCCCTAATAGTATTTTACTATATATTTTATAGATAGGTTCCTAGGAGCCCTGACAGTGTTCTATACTGTGTTTCATAGATAGATTTCTAGGAGCCCTAAGAATATTCTACACTATGTTTTATAAGTAGGTTCCTGGTGGCCCTGATAGTGTCCTACTGTATATTTTATATATAGGTTCCCAGGAGCCTTGAAAGTGTTATTCACTGTTTTATCGATAGGTTCCCAGGGACCTTACAGTGTTAAACACTATGTTTTATAGATAGGTTCCTCGGAGCCCTAAAAGTGTTCTACACTAAGTTTCACAGATAGGTTCCTAGGAGCACTGACAGTGTTATACTCTATTTTATAGATAGGTTTCTAGGGCCCAGTCAGTGTTATACACTGTTTTACAGATAGGTTTCTAGGAGCCCTGTCAGTGTCATACACTATGTTTAATAGATTGGTTCCTAGGGCCCTGACAGTGTTATGACAGTGTTATACACTGTGTTTTATAGATAGGTTCCTAGGATCCCTGCAAGTGTTCTCCTCCTAGTTTTATAGATAGTTTTCTAAGGGCTCTAACAGTTTTCTACAATATATTTTATAGATAGGTTCCTAGGGGCAGTAAGAGTTTTATACACTATGTTTTATAGAGGTTCCTTGGAGCCCTGACAGTGTTCTATACTGTGTTTTATAGATGGGTTCCTAGGAGCCCTGACAGTGTTATACACTATGTTTTATAGATAGATTTCTAGGAGCCCTAAGAATATTCTACACTATGTTTTATAAGTAGGTTCCTGGGGGCCCTGATAGTGTTCTTCTACTCAATGTTTTTATAGATAGGTTCCCAGGAGCCTTGACAGTGCTATACACTGTTTTATAAATAGGTTCCCAGGGACCTCACAGTTTTAAACACTATGTTTTATAGATAGGTTCCTAGGAGCTCTAAAAGTGTTCTACACTAAGTTTCACAGATAGGTTCCTAGGAGCAGTGACAGTGTTATACACTGCTTTATAGATAGGTTTCTAGGACACAGTCAGTGTTATACACTGTTTTATAGATAGGTTCCTAGGGCCCTGCGTGTTGTTTGGTCGGGCGTTTGGGTTTGGGTTGTTGGCCGGGGGGCCTGGGTTTGTTTGTGGTTGGGCGGTGTTGTTTGGTTCGGCCTTTGTTTTGGGTTCGGGGTTCTTTTGTGTTCGGGCGGTGTTGTTGGGTTGGCACAGTCAGTGTTATACACTGTTTTATAGATAGGTTCCTAGGGCCCTGACAGTGTTAAACACTATGTTTTATAGATACGTTCCTTGGAGCCCCAAGAGTGCTCTACACTATGTTTTACAGATAGGTTCCTAGGAGCACTGACAATGTTATACACTATGTTTTATAGATAGGTTCCTGAGAGCCCTGACAGTTTTCTATACTGTGTTTTATAGATGGGTTCCTAGGAGCCCTGACAGAGTTATTCACAATGTTTTATAGATAGATTTCTAGGAGCCCTAAGAATATTCTACACTATGTTTTATAAGTAGGTTCCTGGGGGCCCTGATAGTGTTCTTCTACTCTATGTTTTATAGATAGGTTCCCAGGAGAATTGACAGTGTTATACAATGTTTTATAGATAGGTTCCCAGGGACCTCACAGTGTTAAACACTATGTTATATAGAAAGGTTCCTAGGAGCCGTAAAAGTGTTCTACACTAAGTTTCACAGATAGGTTCCTAGGAACACTGACAGTATTATACACTGTTTTATAGATATGTTTCTAGGGCCTAGTCAGTGTTATACACTGTGTTTTACAGATAAGTTCCTAGGAGCCCTGACAGTGTACTACACTATGTTTTATAGATTGGTTCCTAGGGCTCTGACAGTGTTATACACTATGTTTTATAGATAGGTTCCTGGGAACCTTGACAGGGTTCTACACTATGTTTTATAGATAGGTTCCTAGGAGTCTTAAGAGTATTCTACACTATGTTTTATAGATAGGTTCCTGGGAACCTTGACAGGGTTCTACACTATGTTTTTTAGATTGGTTCCTAGGTTCCTGACAGTGGTCTAGAGTATGTTTTATGGGTAGGTTCCTAGCAGCCCTAAGAGTATTCTAAACTATGTTTTATGGAAGGGTTCCTAGAAGCCCTAAGGGTATTCTACACTATGTTTTATAGATACATTCCTAGGAGCCCTAAGAGTGTTCTACACTACGTTTTATAGATAGGTTCCTAAGAGCCCTAAGAGTATGTTACACTATGTTTTATAGATAGGTTCCTAGGAGCCTTAAGATTGTAATTCACTATGTTTTATACATAAGTTCCTGGGGGCCTGACAGTGTTGTACACTACGTTTTATAGATAGGTTCCTAGGAGCCCTGAGTGTGTTATACACTGTTTTATACATAGGTTCCTAGGCCCCTGACAGTGTTATACACTATGTTTTATAGATAGGTTCCTAGGAACCCTAAAAGTGTTCTCCTCCTAGTTTTATAGATAGGTTCCTAAGGGCCCTAACAGTATTTTACTATATATTTTATAGATAGGTTCCTAGGAGCCCTGACAGTGTTCTATACTGTGTTTCATAGATAGATTTCTAGGAGCCCTAAGAATATTCTACACTATGTTATATAAGTAGGTTCCTGGGGGCCCTGATAGTGTCCTACTCTATGTTTTATATATAGGTTCCCAGGAGCCTTGAAAGTGTTATTCACTGTTTTATCGATAGGTTCCCAGGGACCTTACAGTGTTAAACACTATGTTTTATAGACAGGTTCCTCGGAGCCCTAAAAATGTTCTACACTAAGTTTCACAGATAGGTTCCTAGGAGCACTGACAGTGTTATACTCTATTTTATAGATAGGTTTCTATGGCCCAGTCAGTGTTATACACTGTTTTATAGATAGGTTCCTAGGACCCTGACAGTGTTAAACACTATGTTTTATAGATACATTCCTTGGAGCCCCAAGAGTGCTCTACACTATGTTTTACAGATAGTTTCCTAGGAGCCCTGACAGTGTTCTACACTATGTCTTATAGATAGGTTCCTGAGAGCCTTGACAGTGTACTATACTATGTTTTATAGATTTGTTCCTAGGGCTCTGACAGTGTTATACACTATGTTTTATAGATAGGTTCCTGGGAACCTTGACAGGGTTCTACACTATGTTTTATAGATAGGTTCCTAGGAGTCTTAAGAGTATTCTACACTATGTTTTATAGATAGGTTCCTGGGAACCTTGACAGGGTTCTACACTATGTTTTTTAGATTGGTTCCTAGGTTCCTGACAGTGGTCTAGAGTATGTTTTATGGGTAGGTTCCTAGCAGCCCTAAGAGTATTCTAAACTATGTTTTATGGAAGGGTTCCTAGAAGCCCTAAGGGTATTCTACACTATGTTTTATAGATACATTCCTAGGAGCCCTAAGAGTGTTCTACACTACGTTTTATAGATAGGTTCCTAAGAGCCCTAAGAGTATGTTACACTATGTTTTATAGATAGGTTCCTAGGAGCCTTAAGATGTAATTCACTATGTTTTATACATAAGTTCCTGGGGGCCTGACAGTGTTGTACACTACGTTTTATAGATAGGTTCCTAGGAGCCCTGAGTGTGTTATACACTGTTTTATACATAGGTTCCTAGGCCCCTGACAGTGTTATACACTATGTTTTATAGATAGGTTCCTAGGAACCCTAAAAGTGTTCTCCTCCTAGTTTTATAGATAGGTTCCTAAGGGCCCTAACAGTATTTTACTATATATTTTATAGATAGGTTCCTAGGAGCCCTGACAGTGTTCTATACTGTGTTTCATAGATAGATTTCTAGGAGCCCTAAGAATATTCTACACTATGTTATATAAGTAGGTTCCTGGGGGCCCTGATAGTGTCCTACTCTATGTTTTATATATAGGTTCCCAGGAGCCTTGAAAGTGTTATTCACTGTTTTATCGATAGGTTCCCAGGGACCTTACAGTGTTAAACACTATGTTTTATAGACAGGTTCCTCGGAGCCCTAAAAATGTTCTACACTAAGTTTCACAGATAGGTTCCTAGGAGCACTGACAGTGTTATACTCTATTTTATAGATAGGTTTCTAGGGCCCAGTCAGTGTTATACACTGTTTTATAGATAGGTTCCTAGGACCCTGACAGTGTTAAACACTATGTTTTATAGATACATTCCTTGGAGCCCCAAGAGTGCTCTACACTATGTTTTACAGATAGTTTCCTAGGAGCCCTGACAGTGTTATACACTATGTTTTATAGATAGGTTCCTGAGAGCCCTTGACAGTGTACTACACTATGTTTTATAGATTTGTTCCTAGGGCTCTGACAGTGTTATACACTATGTTTTATAGATAGGTTCCTGGGAACCTTGACAGGGTTCTACACTATGTTTTATAATATGTTTTAGATAGGTTCCTGGGCCCTGCAGTGTTCTACACTTGTTTTATAGATGGTTCCTGGAGCCCTGCGTGTTCTACACTTGTTTTATAGATAGGTTCCTAGGAGCCCTGGTGTTCTACACTAGTTTTATAGATGGTTCCTAGAGCCCTGTTTACCTTGTTTTATAGATAGGTTCCTAGGAGCCTTAAGAGTGTTATTCACTATGTTTTATACATAAGTTCCTGGGGGCCCTGACAGTGTTGTACACTACGTTTTATAGATAGGTTCCTAGGAGCCCTGAGTGTGTTATACACTGTTTTATACATAGGTTCCTAGGGCCCTGACAGTGTTATACACTATGTTTTATAGATAGGTTCCTAGGAACCCTAAAAGTGTTCTCCTCCTAGTTTTATAGATAGGTTTCTAAGGGCCCTAACAGTATTTTACTATATATTTTATAGATAGGTTCCTAGGAGCCCTGACAGTGTTCTATACTGTGTTTCATAGATAGATTTCTAGGAGCCCTAAGAATATTCTACACTATGTTTTATAAGTAGGTTCCTGGGGGCCCTGATAGTGTCCTACTGTATATTTTATATATAGGTTCCCAGGAGCCTTGAAAGTGTTATTCACTGTTTTATCGATAGGTTCCCAGGGACCTTACAGTGTTAAACACTATGTTTTATAGATAGGTTCCTCGGAGCCCTAAAAGTGTTCTACACTAAGTTTCACAGATAGGTTCCTAGGAGCACTGACAGTGTTATACACTATTTTATAGATAGGTTTCTAGGGCCCAGTCAGTGTTATACACTGTTTTACAGATAGGTTCCTAGGAGCCCTGACAGTGTTAAACACTATGTTTTATAGATAGATTCCTAGGGCCCCAACAGTGTTCTACACTATGTTTTATAGATAGGTTCCTAGGAGCCCTGACAGTGTTCTACACTATGTTTTATAGATAGGTTCCTAAGAGCCCTAACAGTGTTCTACAATATGTTTTATAGATAGGTTCCTAGGGGCCCTGACAGTGTTATACACTATGTTTTATAGAAGGTTCCTGGGAGCCCTGACAGTGTTCTACACTGTGTTTTATACACTGATGGGTTCCTAGGAGCCCTGACAGTGTTATACACTATGTTTTATAGATAGGTTTCTAGGAGCCCTGACAGTGTTCTACACTGTGTTTTATAGATAGGTTCCTGGGAGCCCTGACAGTGTACTACACTCATGTTTTATAGATAGGTTCCTAGGGCCCTGACAGTGTTATACACTATGTTTTATAGATAGGTTCCTGGGAACCTTGACAGGGTTATACACTATGTTTTATAGATAGGTTCCTAGGAGTCTTAAGAGTGTTCTACACTATGTTTTATAGATAGGTTCCTGGGAACCTTGACAGTGTTCTACACTATGTTTTATAGATTGGTTCCTAGGTCCCTGACAGTGGTCTACACTATGTTTTATAGATAGGTTCCTAGCAGCCCTAAGAGTATTCTAAACTATGTTTTATAGAAGGGTTCCTAGAAGCCCTAAGGGTATTCTACACTATGTTTTATAGATAGATTCCTAGGAGCCCTAAGAGTGTTCTACACTACGTTTTATAGATAGGTTCCTAAGAGCCCTAAGAGTATGTTACACTATGTTTTATAGATAGGTTCCTAGGAGCCTTAAGATTGTAATTCACTATGTTTTATACATAGTTCCTGGGGGGGGGCGGGTGTTTTCGTATAGATAGGTTCCTAGGGCCCTGACAGTGTTATACACTATGTTTTATAGATAGGTTCCTAGGGGCCCTGAGAGTGTTCTACACTATGTTTTATAGATAGGTTCCTAGGAGCCCTGACAGTGTTATACACTATGTTTTATAGATAGGTTCCTAGGGCCCTAACAGTGTTATACACTATGTTTTATAGATACAGTGCTGGTCAAAAGTATTGGCACCCCTGCAATTCTGCCAGATAATACTCAATTTCTTCCAGAAAATAATTGCAATCACAAATGCTTTGGTAATAATATCTTCATTTATTTTGCTTGCAATTAAAAAACACAAAAGAGAATGAAAAAAAAAGTCAAATCATTGATCATTTTACACAAAACTCCAAAAATGGGCCAGACAAAAGTATTGGCACCCTCAGTCTAATACTTGGTAGCACAACCTTTAGACAAAATAACTGCGAACAACCGCTTCCGGTAACCATCAATGAGTTTCTTACAATGCTCTGCTGGAATTTTAGACCATTCTTCTTTGGCAAATTTTTCCAGGTCCCTGAGATTTGAAGGGTGCCTTCTCCAAACTGCCATTTGGAGATCTCTCCACAGGTGTTCTATGGGATTCAGGTCTGGACTCATTGCTGGTCACTTTAGAAGTCTCCAGTGCTTTCTCTCAAACCATTTTCTAGTGCTTTTTGAAGTGTGTTTTGAGTCATTGTCCTGCTGGAAGACCCATGACCTCTGAGGGAGACCCTGCTTTTTCACACTGGGCCCTACATTATGCTACAAAATTTGTTGGTAGTCTTCAGACTACATAATGCCATGCACACGGTCAAGCAGTCCAGTGCAGGGGCAGCAAAGCAACCCCAAAACATCAGGGAACCTCCGCCATCTTTGACTGTAGGGACCGTGTTCTTTTCTTTGAAGGCCTCTTTTTTCCTGTAAACTCTATGTTGATGCCTTTTCCCAAAAAGCTCTACTTTTGTCTCATCTGACCAGAGAACATTCTTCCAAAAAGTTTTTGGCTTTCTCAGGTAAGTTTTGGCAAACTCCAGCCTGGCTTTTTTATGTCTGTGGGTCAGAAGTGGGGTCTTCCTGGGTATCCTACAATAGAGTCCCTTTTCATTCAGACGCCGACGGATAGTACGGGTTGACACTGTTGTACCCTCAGACTGCAGGGCAGCTAGAACTTGTTTGGATGTTAGTCTCCACTTTCATCTGTCACTAACTAGAGTTATAAATGTGAGGTTCTTAGCGCACAGTTCTATGAATTGTGCGAGCCCATCTGCCCCGTCACGGCAACCTCATTCAGATGAGTCCCTACACTAAGACTTTACTTCTATAATAAATGCTGTACTCCCCGTATAGACAAGACCCCAGAGGGAAAGTTCTTAGAGACTGCACTATAACAGTGAGTATATAAGATGGTTATCTCCTGTCCTATATATAAAGTGTTAGTGTAGGGACCCATCGTAATAATATCACTAAGTGGTCGATGGGATCAAAAATGTCATGTACAGTGTGTGTATAACATCACTATGGATAAGACATCACTATTACTGCAATGGCCTTGGCTGTATGAAAACCCCAGGTTTACTAAATAACCCACTATATTTTATATATAACATTTATGTGCATTATATATATATATTTACACAAACCTTTTACATAGTGTATGCAAAGGTATTTACTATTATCAAAACTTTCAAACTTAACAAATACATACATATATACTCATACCTTATATATACTGAATATAGACATATTCATTACTGCCACTACTTACAATCTTAAATATACATATATATCTATATATACACACCTTATACACACTTCATGCAGATTTTCTTATAGCTGACACTACTTACAGTCTCTAAATATACAATATATATACAGATATATACACACTGTACACCTAGTGTATATACAGGTAATTGTTTTGAACTTTACTTGCAATCTCTAATAATACATTTATATAGATAGGTATGTACAAACCTTACACATAATGTAGATAGTGAGAAACTTTTCACTGACACTACTTACAATCTCTACACATAATGTATATAAAGTTACATAGTGTGTATTCCGTTACTTATTACTAACATGATGTTCAATCTTTATGTATACATACCTATATACCCATACCTTATACATACTGTATATAGACATATTTTTAGTGACACTATTTACAATTTTAAATACACACACACATATATATATATAGCTATATATATAGAGACCTTATACACACTTCATACAGAGGTTCTTATTGCTGACAGTATTTACAATCTCTAAACATACACTGTATATACAGATATTTACACACTGTACACCTAGTGTATATACAGGTAATTATTTTGAACTTTACTTGCAATCTCTAATTATACATTTATATAGATAGGTATGTACAAAACTTATATATAACGTATGTAGTGAGAAACTTTTTACTGCCACTACTTACAATCTCTAAATATATACATATAAATATATCTCTATCCATCTATCTATCTATCTATCTATCTATCTACACACACCTAAAGAAGTTAGAGCCATTTACATATACATTTTTATTTACATATAAAAATACATATACACAAACATTAAACATAAGTACCTCTATATACATTATTACTGACATGACCTACAATCTATTATTATACATACATACCTAAACCTTACACATACTGTATATAGGAATATTTACTACTGACATTACTTACAATCTGTGACTATTCATATCTTCAGATATATACTGACACTTTACTCACTGTATACAAAGATACTTATTGTTGAAGCTACACATACTGAATATGGACATAATAACTAAATTACACATACAAACAAATCTTACACATAATGTATATAAAGTTACTAACATGACTTTCAATCTATACATATATATATACACCTATTTACCCATACCTTATGTATACTGTATATAGACATATTTTTTACTGGCAATACTTAGAATCTTAAATATACATGTATATATCTATATATACAGACCGTACACACACTTCATACACAGGTTCTTATAGCTGACACTACTTACAGTCTCTAAATATACAATATATATACAGATATAGTATATATATATATATATATATATATATATATATATAGTGTAGTGTATATATAGGTAATTATTTAGAACTTTACTTGCAATCTCTATACATTTATATAGATAGGTATGTACAAACCTTATACATAATGTATATAGTGAGAAACTTTTTACTACCACTACTTACTATCTCTAAAGATATATATACATATGTATATACACACACCTAAAGAATTTAGAGCCATTTATTAAAGACATTACTTACACATTTCAAATATACATATAAAAATACATATACACAAACCGTACACATAAGTACCTCTATATACATTATTACTGACATGTCCTACAGTCTTTTAATAAACAAACATACCTAAACCTTACACATACTGTCTGTAGAAATATTTATTACTAACATTACTTACAATCTCTGACTATGCATATCTTCAGATATATACTGACACTTTACTCACTGTATACAAAGGTACTTATTGTTGAAAGATACCTAAA